>JARGYO010003393.1:0-51712 GCA_029206835.1 Rana muscosa
AGATGGGGGAAGTTCTACTATAAAATCCATGGAGATCATGCTCCATGGTTTCTCAGGTACAGGAAGGGGCTCAAGTAGACCCCAAGTTCTGGCTATGTCTGTCTTATTCCGAAGGCATGAAATACAAGATCTTACATATTTCTTGCAGTCGTTCATCAAGTTTGGCCCACTAGAATGTACGGGAGATCAAATTAGCCGTCTTGTGAATCCCAAAGTGACCCGCTCTTGTAACTTCTGCACAATATTTGAGAGCGCAGAAATAGTTTGGTAAATGTCCTTCGGTGGAGAGGCCTCCCTTCCAGACTCCATCTCTGGCTGACTGGTACTGTCACGTACCTGGTAGGAGTCTGGAATGACGAGGTCGGCCTCCCTTGTATCTCCAACCCAAGCCCCACTGAGGATGGGACAGACCTAGGGTGAGGAGTTACACGAGAGCCTGTAGTTGCGTGCAGAAACTTGTCAGCTGAGTTGCAGACGTGGAGATGCAGGCAGAGCATCTGGTAAGGAACTGGACTCAGGAAAGCTGGTAGGATGGACAGCTAGCACAGGAACTGGAGACAGCGTTAAGCCAAGCAGGAGGCTGGTGCAGGATCACAAGGGTGGCCGGGTTCGGTAGCAGACGGGCAGCGAGGTACTGGAAAAGGCCCCAAAAATCTTGGGCCAAGCTTCCTCGAGGGGCAACTTAGTTTCAAGTTCGCTGTGGAAAGCCAGACCTTATCTCCAGGTTCAAGATTCAAATTGCCTCTTCTCTTCTTGTCGAAGAACTTTTTATTATCTGCCTGGGTCTTGGAGATTGTATCCTGCAGTAATTGGTAGTTGGAGTTAAGGAAGTTCAACCTGTCTTGTACGGCAGGTACAGAAGAATCAATAGGCAGCTCAGGCAAGAAAGAAGGATGGTATCCATAATTGGCGAAAAAAGGTGACTGTTTGGTTGCCGAATGGGTGGAATTATTGTATGAAAATTCCGCGAGTGGGAGAAGTGATAGCCAGTCATCCTGTGCAAAAGAAGAAAAGCATCGTAGGTACTGTTCAAGGGTTTGATTGACCCTTTCAGTCTGTCCATTAGTTTGTGGGTGATAAGCTGTGGAGAGGCGGAGTTCAATGTTCAAAGTTTCACATAAGGCCCTCCAAAATCTAGAAGTGAACTGCACCCCTCGATCAGAAACTATGCTGTCAGGGATGTCATGCAACCTTACAATCTCCTTGATAATAGTTGAGGCAGTCTCCGGGGCAGAAGGAGTTCCTTGCAGAGGTACAAAGTGGGCCATTATGGTCAAACGATCAACCACAACGAAAATGGTAGTGAAGTCTTCAGATGGGGGAAGTTCTACTATAAAATCCATGGAGATCATGCTCCATGGTTTCTCAGGTACAGGAAGGGGCTCAAGTAGACCCCAAGTTCTGGCTCTGTCTGTCTTATTCCGAAGGCATGAAATACAAGATCTTACATATTTCTTGCAGTCGTTCATCAAATTTGGCCACCAGAATGTACGGGAGATCAAATTGGCCGTCTTGTGAATCCCAAAGTGACCCGCTCTTGTAACTTCTGCACAATATTTGAGAGCGCAGAAATAGTTTGGTAAATGTCCTTCGGTGGAGAGGCCTCCCTTCCAGACTCCATCTCTGGCTGACTGGTACTGTCACGTACCTGGTAGGAGTCTGGAATGACGAGGTCGGCCTCCCTTGTATCTCCAACCCAAGCCCCACTGAGGATGGGACAGACCTAGGGTGAGGAGTTACACGAGTGCCTGTAGTTGCGTGCAGAACTTGTCAGCTGAGTTGCAGACGTGGAGATGCAGGCAGAGCATCTGGTGGACTCAGGAAAGCTGGTAGGATGGACAGCTAGCACAGGCACTGGAGACAGCGTTAAGCCAAGCAGGAGGCTGGTGCAGGATCACAAGGGTGGCCGGGTTCGGTAGCAGACGGGCAGCGAGGTACTGGAAAAGGTTCAAGATTCAAATTGCCTCTTCTCTTCTTGTCGAAGAACTTTTTATTATCTGCCTGGGTCTTGGAGATTGTATCCTGCAGTAATTGGTAGTTTGAGTTAAGGAAGTTCAACCTGTCTTGTACGGCAGGTACAGAAGAATCAATAGGCAGCTCAGGCAAGAAAGAAGGATGGTATCCATAATTGGCGAAAAAAGGTGACTGTTTGGTTGCCGAATGGGTGGAATTATTGTATGAAAATTCCGCGAGTGGGAGAAGTGATAGCCAGTCATCCTGCGCAAAAGAAGAAAAGCATCGTAGGTACTGTTCAAGGGTTTGATTGACCCTTTCAGTCTGTCCATTAGTTTGTGGGTGATAAGCTGTGGAGAGGCGGAGTTCAATGTTCAAAGTTTCACATAAGGCCCTCCAACATCTAGAAGTGAACTGCACCCCTCGATCAGAAACTATGCTGTCAGGGATGCCATGCAACCTTACAATCTCCTTGATAAAAGTTGAGGCAGTCTCCGGGGCAGAAGGAGTTCCTTGCAGAGGTACAAAGTGGGCCATTTTGGTTCAAACGATCAACCACAACGAAAATGGTAGTAAAGTCTTCAGATGGGGGAAGTTCTACTATAAAATCCATGGAGATCATGCTCCATGGTTTCTCAGGTACAGGAAGGGGCTCAAGTAGACCCCAAGTTCTGGCTATGTCTGTCCTTATTCCGAAGGCATGAAATACAAGATCTTACATATTTCTTGCAGTCGTTCATCAAGTTTGGCCACTAGAATGTACGGGAGATCAAATTAGCCGTCTTGTGAATCCCAAAGTGACCCGCTCTTGTAACTTCTGCACAATATTTGAGAGCGCAGAAATAGTTTGGTAAATGTCCTTCGGTGGAGAGGCCTCCCTTCCAGACTCCATCTCTGGCTGACTGGTACTGTCACGTACCTGGTAGGAGTCTGGAATGACGAGGTCGGCCTCCCTTGTATCTCCAACCCAAGCCCCACTGAGGATGGGACAGACCTAGGGTGAGGAGTTACACGAGAGCCTGTAGTTGCGTGCAGAACTTGTCAGCTGAGTTGCAGACGTGGAGATGCAGGCAGAGCATCTGGTAAGGAACTGGACTCAGGAAAGCTGGTAGGATGGACAGCTAGCACAGGAACTGGAGACAGCGTTAAGCCAAGCAGGAGGCTGGTGCAGGATCACAAGGGTGGCCGGGTTCGGTAGCAGACGGGCAGCGAGGTACTGGAAAAGGCCCCAAAAAATCTTGGGCCAAGCTTCCTCGAGGGGCAACTTAGTTTCAAGTTCGCTGTGGGAAAGCCAGACCTTATCTCCAGGTTCAAGATTCAAATTGCCTCTTCTCTTCTTGTCGAAGAACTTTTTATTATCTGCCTGGGTCTTGGAGATTGTATCCTGCAGTAATTGGTAGTTGGAGTTAAGGAAGTTCAACCTGTCTTGTACGGCAGGTACAGAAGAATCAATAGGCAGCTCAGGCAAGAAAGAAGGATGGTATCCATAATTGGCGAAAAAAGGTGACCTGTTTGGTTGCCGAATGGGTGGAATTATTGTATGAAAATTCCGCGAGTGGGAGAAGTGATAGCCAGTCATCCTGTGCAAAAGAAGAAAAGCATCGTAGGTACTGTTCAAGGGTTTGATTGACCCTTTCAGTCTGTCCATTAGTTTGTGGGTGATAAGCTGTGGAGAGGCGGAGTTCAATGTTCAAAGTTTCACATAAGGCCCTCCAAAATCTAGAAGTGAACTGCACCCCTCGATCAGAAACTATGCTGTCAGGGATGCCATGCAACCTTACAATCTCCTTGATAATAGTTGAGGCAGTCTCCGGGGCAGAAGGAGTTCCTTGCAGAGGTACAAAGTTGGGCCATTATGGTCAAACGATCAACCACAACGAAAATGGTAGTGAAGTCTTCAGATGGGGGAAGTTCTACTATAAAATCCATGGAGATCATGCTCCATGGTTTTCTCAGGTACAGGAAGGGGCTCAAGTAGACCCCAAGTTCTGGCTCTGTCTGTCTTATTCCGAAGGCATGAAATACAAGATCTTACATATTTCTTGCAGTCGTTCATCAAATTTGGCCACCAGAATGTACGGGAGATCAAATTGGCCGTCTTGTGAATCCCAAAGTGACCCGCTCTTGTAACTTCTGCACAATATTTGAGAGCGCAGAAATAGTTTGGTAAATGTCCTTCGGTGGAGAGGCCTCCCTTCCAGACTCCATCTCTGGCTGACTGGTACTGTCACGTACCTGGTAGGAGTCTGGAATGACGAGGTCGGCCTCCCTTGTATCTCCAACCCAAGCCCCACTGAGGATGGGACAGACCTAGGGTGAGGAGTTACACGAGTGCCTGTAGTTGCGTGCAGAACTTGTCAGCTGAGTTGCAGACGTGGAGATGCAGGCAGAGCATCTGGTAAGGAACTGGACTCAGGAAAGCTGGTAGGATGGACAGCTAGCACAGGCACTGGAGACAGCGTTAAGCCAAGCAGGAGGCTGGTGCAGGATCACAAGGGTGGCCGGGTTCGGTAGCAGACGGGCAGCGAGGTACTGGAAAAGGTTCAAGATTCAAATTGCCTCTTCTCTTCTTGTCGAAGAACTTTTTATTATCTGCCTGGGTCTTGGAGATTGTATCCTGCAGTAATTGGTAGTTTGAGTTAAGGAAGTTCAACCTGTCTTGTACGGCAGGTACAGAAGAATCAATAGGCAGCTCAGGCAAGAAAGAAGGATGGTATCCATAATTGGCGAAAAAAGGTGACTGTTTGGTTGCCGAATGGGTGGAATTATTGTATGAAAATTCCGCGAGTGGGAGAAGTGATAGCCAGTCATCCTGCGCAAAAGAAGAAAAGCATCGTAGGTACTGTTCAAGGGTTTGATTGACCCTTTCAGTCTGTCCATTAGTTTGTGGGTGATAAGCTGTGGAGAGGCGGAGTTCAATGTTCAAAGTTTCACATAAGGCCCTCCAACATCTAGAAGTGAACTGCACCCCTCGATCAGAAACTATGCTGTCAGGGATGCCATGCAACCTTACAATCTCCTTGATAAAAGTTGAGGCAGTCTCCGGGGCAGAAGGAGTTCCTTGCAGAGGTACAAAGTGGGCCATTTTGGTCAAACGATCAACCACAACGAAAATGGTAGTAAAGTCTTCAGATGGGGGAAGTTCTACTATAAAATCCATGGAGATCATGCTCCATGGTTTCTCAGGTACAGGAAGGGGCTCAAGTAGACCCCAAGTTCTGGCTCTGTCTGTCTTATTCCGAAGGCATGAAATACAAGATCTTACATATTTCTTGCAGTCGTTCATCAAGTTTGGCCACCAGAATGTACGGGAGATCAAATTAGCCGTCTTGTGAATCCCAAAGTGACCCGCTAGGGGATGATCATGACATCGCCCTAGGACGGCAACTCTGAACTGTTCTGGGACCTGCAGTAATTGGTAGTTGGAGTTAAGGAAGTTCAACCTGTCTTGTACGGCAGGTACAGAAGAATCAATAGGCAGCTCAGGCAAGAAAGAAGGATGGTATCCATAATTGGCGAAAAAAGGTGACTGTTTGGTTACCGAATGGGTGGAATTATTGTATGAAAATTCCGCGAGTGGGAGAAGTGATAGCCAGTCATCCTGTGCAAAAGAAGAAAAGCATCGTAGGAACTGTTCAAGGGTTTGATTGACCCTTTCAGTCTGTCCATTAGTTTGTGGGTGATAAGCTGTGGAGAGGCGGAGTTCAATGTTCAATGTTTCACATAAGGCCCTCCAAAATCTAGAAGTGAACTGCACCCCTCGATCAGAAACTATGCTGTCAGGGATGCCATGCAACCTTACAATCTCCTTGATAAATGTTGAGGCAGTCTCCGGGGCAGAAGGAGTTCCTTGCAGAGGTACAAAGTGGGCCATTTTGGTCAAACGATCAACCACAACGAAAATGGTAGTAAAGTCTTCAGATGGGGGAAGTTCTACTATAAAATCCATGGAGATCATGCTCCATGGTTTCTCAGGTACAGGAAGGGGCTCAAGTAGACCCCAAGTTCTGGCTCTGTCTGTCTTATTCCGAAGGCATGAAATACAAGATCTTACATATTTCTTGCAGTCGTTCATCAAGTTTGGCCACCAGAATGTACGGGAGATCAAATTAGCCGTCTTGTGAATCCCAAAGTGACCCGCTAGGGGATGATCATGACATCGCCCTAGGACGGCAACTCTGAACTGTTCTGGGACCTGCAGTAATTGGTAGTTGGAGTTAAGGAAGTTCAACCTGTCTTGTACGGCAGGTACAGAAGAATCAATAGGCAGCTCAGGCAAGAAAGAAGGATGGTATCCATAATTGGCGAAAAAAGGTGACTGTTTGGTTACCGAATGGGTGGAATTATTGTATGAAAATTCCGCGAGTGGGAGAAGTGATAGCCAGTCATCCTGTGCAAAAGAAGAAAAGCATCGTAGGAACTGTTCAAGGGTTTGATTGACCCTTTCAGTCTGTCCATTAGTTTGTGGGTGATAAGCTGTGGAGAGGCGGAGTTCAATGTTCAATGTTTCACATAAGGCCCTCCAAAATCTAGAAGTGAACTGCACCCCTCGATCAGAAACTATGCTGTCAGGGATGCCATGCAACCTTACAATCTCCTTGATAAAAGTTGAGGCAGTCTCCGGGGCAGAAGGAGTTCCTTGCAGAGGTACAAAGTGGGCCATTTTGGTCAAACGATCAACCACAACGAAAATGGTAGTAAAGTCTTCAGATGGGGGAAGTTCTACTATAAAATCCATGGAGATCATGCTCCATGGTTTCTCAGGTACAGGAAGGGGCTCAAGTAGACCCCAAGTTCTGGCTCTGTCTGTCTTATTCCGAAGGCATGAAATACAAGATCTTACATATTTCTTGCAGTCGTTCATCAAATTTGGCCACCAGAATATACGGGAGATCAAATTGGCCGTCTTGTGAATCCCAAAGTGACCCGCTCTTGTAACTTCTGCACAATATTTGAGAGCGCAGAAATAGTTTGGTAAATGTCCTTCGGTGGAGAGGCCTCCCTTCCAGACTCCATCTCTGGCTGACTGGTACTGTCACGTACCTGGTAGGAGTCTGGAATGACGAGGTCGGCCTCCCTTGTATCTCCAACCCAAGCCCCACTGAGGATGGGACAGACCTAGGGTGAGGAGTTACACGAGTGCCTGTAGTTGCGTGCAGAACTTGTCAGCTGAGTTGCAGACGTGGAGATGCAGGCAGAGCATCTGGTAAGGAACTGGACTCAGGAAAGCTGGTAGGATGGACAGCTAGCACAGGCACTGGAGACAGCGTTAAGCCAAGCAGGAGGCTGGTGCAGGATCACAAGGGTGGCCGGGTTCGGTAGCAGACGGGCAGCGAGGTACTGGAAAAGGTTCAAGATTCAAATTGCCTCTTCTCTTCTTGTCGAAGAACTTTTTATTATCTGCCTTGGTCTTGGAGATTGTATCCTGCAGTAATTGGTAGTTTGAGTTAAGGAAGTTCAACCTGTCTTGTACGGCAGGTACAGAAGAATCAATAGGCAGCTCAGGCAAGAAAGAAGGATGGTATCCATAATTGGCGAAAAAAGGTGACTGTTTGGTTGCCGAATGGGTGAAATTATTGTATGAAAATTCCGCGAGTGGGAGAAGTGATAGCCAGTCATCCTGTGCAAAAGAAGAAAAGCATCGTAGGTACTGTTCAAGGGTTTGATTGACCCTTTCAGTCTGTCCATTAGTTTGTGGGTGATAAGCTGTGGAGAGGCGGAGTTCAATGTTCAAAGTTTCACATAAGGCCCTCCAACATCTAGAAGTGAACTGCACCCCTCGATCAGAAACTATGCTGTCAGGGATGCCATGCAACCTTACAATCTCCTTGATAAAAGTTGAGGCAGTCTCCGGGGCAGAAGGAGTTCCTTGCAGAGGTACAAAGTGGGCCATTTTGGTCAAACGATCAACCACAACGAAAATGGTAGTGAAGTCTTCAGATGGGGGAAGTTCTACTATAAAATCCATGGAGATCATGCTCCATGGTTTCTCAGGTACAGGAAGGGGCTCAAGTAGACCCAAAGTTCTGGCTCTGTCTGTCTTATTCCGAAGGCATGAAATACAAGATCTTACATATTTCTTGCAGTCGTTCATCAAGTTTGGCCACCAGAATGTACGGGAGATCAAATTAGCCGTCTTGTGAATCCCAAAGTGACCCGCTAGGGGATGATCATGACATCGCCCTAGGACGGCAACTCTGAAATGTTCTGGGACCTGCAGTAATTGGTAGTTGGAGTTAAGGAAGTTCAACCTGTCTTGTACGGCAGGTACAGAAGAATCAATAGGCAGCTCAGGCAAGAAAGAAGGATGGTATCCATAATTGGCGAAAAAAGGTGACTGTTTGGTTGCCGAATGGGTGGAATTATTGTATGAAAATTCCGCGAGTGGGAGAAGTGATAGCCAGTCATCCTGTGCAAAAGAAGAAAAGCATCGTAGGTACTGTTCAAGGGTTTGATTGACCCTTTCAGTCTGTCCATTAGTTTGTGGGTGATAAGCTGTGGAGAGGCGGAGTTCAATGTTCAAAGTTTCACATAAGGCCCTCCAAAATCTAGAAGTGAACTGCACCCCTCGATCAGAAACTATGCTGTCAGGGATGCCATGCAACCTTACAATCTCCTTGATAAAAGTTGAGGCAGTCTCCGGGGCAGAAGGAGTTCCTTGCAGAGGTACAAAGTGGGCCATTTTGGTCAAACGAGCAACCACAACGAAAATGGTAGTGAAGTCTTCAGATGGGGGAAGTTCTACTATAAAATCCATGGAGATCATGCTCCATGGTTTCTCAGGTACAGGAAGGGGCTCAAGTAGACCCCAAGTTCTGGCTCTGTCTGTCTTATTCCGAAGGCATGAAATACAAGATCTTACATATTTCTTGCAGTCGTTCATCAAATTTGGCCACCAGAATGTACGGGAGATCAAATTGGCCGTCTTGTGAATCCCAAAGTGACCCGCTCTTGTAACTTCTGCACAATATTTGAGAGCGCAGAAATAGTTTGGTAAATGTCCTTCGGTGGAGAGGCCTCCCTTCCAGACTCCATCTCTGGCTGACTGGTACTGTCACGTACCTGGTAGGAGTCTGGAATGACGAGGTCGGCCTCCCTTGTATCTCCAACCCAAGCCCCACTGAGGATGGGACAGACCTAGGGTGAGGAGTTACACGAGAGCCTGTAGTTGCGTGCAGAACTTGTCAGCTGAGTTGCAGACGTGGAGATGCAGGCAGAGCATCTGGTAAGGAACTGGACTCAGGAAAGCTGGTAGAATGGACAGCTAGCACAGGCACTGGAGACAGCGTTAAGCCAAGCAGGAGGCTGGTGCAGGATCACAAGGGTGGCCGGGTTCGGTAGCAGACGGGCAGCGAGGTACTGGAAAAGGTTCAAGATTCAAATTGCCTCTTCTCTTCTTGTCGAAGAACTTTTTATTATCTGCCTGGGTCTTGGAGATTGTATCCTGCAGTAATTGGTAGTTGGAGTTAAGGAAGTTCAACCTGTCTTGTACGGCAGGTACAGAAGAATCAATAGGCAGCTCAGGCAAGAAAGAAGGATGGTATCCATAATTGGCGAAAAAAGGTGACTGTTTGGTTGCCGAATGGGTGAAATTATTGTATGAAAATTCCGCGAGTGGGAGAAGTGATAGCCAGTCATCCTGTGCAAAAGAAGAAAAGCATCGTAGGTACTGTTCAAGGGTTTGATTGACCCTTTCAGTCTGTCCATTAGTTTGTGGGTGATAAGCTGTGGAGAGGCGGAGTTCAATGTTCAAAGTTTCACATAAGGCCCTCCAAAATCTAGAAGTGAACTGCACCCCTCGATCAGAAACTATGCTGTCAGGGATGCCATGCAACCTTACAATCTCCTTGATAAAAGTTGAGGCAGTCTCGGGGCAGAAGGAGTTCCTTGCAGAGGTACAAAGTGGGCCATTTTGGTCAAACGATCAACCACAACGAAAATGGTAGTGAAGTCTTCAGATGGGGGAAGTTCTACTATAAAATCCATGGAGATCATGCTCCATGGTTTCTCAGGTACAGGAAGGGGCTCAAGTAGACCCCAAGTTCTGGCTCTGTCTGTCTTATTCCGAAGGCATGAAATACAAGATCTTACATATTTCTTGCAGTCGTTCATCAAGTTTGGCCACCAGAATGTACGGGAGATCAAATTAGCCGTCTTGTGAATCCCAAAGTGACCCGCTAGGGGAAGATCATGACATCGCCCTAGGACGGCAACTCTGAACTGTTCTGGGACCTGCAGTAATTGGTAGTTGGAGTTAAGGAAGTTCAACCTGTCTTGTACGGCAGGTACAGAAGAACCAATAGGCAGCTCAGGCAAGAAAGAAGGATGGTATCCATAATTGGCGAAAAAAGGTGACTGTTTGGTTACCGAATGGGTGGAATTATTGTATGAAATTTCCACGAGTGGGAGAAGTGATAGCCTGTCATCCTGCGCAAAAGAAGAAAAGCATCGTAGGTACTGTTCAAGGGTTTTATTGACCCTTTCAGTCTGTCCATTAGTTTGTGGGTGATAAGCTGTGGAGAGGCGGAGTTCAATGTTCAAAGTTTCACAAGGAAAGTGAGGGGAATTGTCCTTGTGCTATAGTGTGCTTTAAAAAAAATTTTTCTAGGGACAGAAAACTCTAGGTAGGGAGAGTGTCAGTGTCTTTTACTGTGCGAGTCCTTGTTTCTAGGGACAAAGAAGGAAAGTGAGGGGAATTGTCCTTGTGCTATAGTGTGCTTTAAAAAAACATTTTTTCTAGGGACAGAAAACTCTAGGTAGGGAGAGTGTCAGTTTCTTTCACTGTGCGAATCCTTGTTTCTAGGGACAAAGAAGGAAAGTGAGGGGAATTCTCCTTGTGCTATAGTGTGCTTTAAAAAAAACATTTTGTCTAGGGACAGAAAACTCTAGGTAGGGAGAGTGTCAGTGTCTTTTACTGTGCGAGTCCTTGTTTCTAGGGACAAAGAAGGAAAGTGAGGGGAATTCTCCTTGTGCTATAGTGTGCTTTAAAAAAACATTTTTTCTAGGGACAGAAAACTCTAGGTAGGGAGAGTGTCAGTGTCTTTTACTGTGCGAATCCTTGTTTCTAGGGACAAAGAAGGAAAGTGAGGGGAATTCTCCTTGTGCTATAGTGTGCTTTAAAAAAACATTTTTTCTAGGGACAGAAAACTCTAGGTAGGGAGAGTGTCAGTTTCTTTCACTGTGCGAGTCCTTGTTTCTAGGGACAAAGAAGGAAAGTGAGGGGAATTCTCCTTGTGCTATAGTGTGCTTTAAAAAAAAAAATTTCTAGGGACAGAAAACTCTAGGTAGGGAGAGTGTCAGTGTCTTTTACTGTGCGAGTCCTTGTTTCTAGGGACAAAGAAGGAAAGTGAAGGGAATTGTCCTTGTGCTATAGTGTGCTTTAAAAAAACATTTTTTCTAGGGACAGAAAACTCTAGGTAGGGAGAGTGTCAGTGTCTTTTACTGTGCGAGTCCTTGTTTCTAGGGACAAAGAAGGAAAGTGAGGGGAATTGTCCTTGTGCTATAGTGTGCTTTAAAAAAACATTTTTTCTAGGGACAGAAAACTCTAGGTAGGGAGAGTGTCAGTTTCTTTCACTGTGCGAATCCTTGTTTCTAGGGACAAAGAAGGAAAGTGAGGGGAATTCTCCTTGTGCTATAGTGTGCTTTAAAAAAACATTTTTTCTAGGGACAGAAAACTCTAGGTAGGGAGAGTGTCAGTGTCTTTTACTGTGCGAATCCTTGTTTCTAGGGACAAAGAAGGAAAGTGAGGGGAATTCTCCTTGTGCTATAGTGTGCTTTAAAAAAACATTTTTTCTAGGGACAGAAAACTCTAGGTAGGGAGAGTGTCAGTTTATTTCACTGTGCGAATCCTTGTTTCTAGGGACAGGGAAGGACAGTGAGTGAATTCTCCTTGTGCTATAGTGTGCTTTAAAAAAACATTTTTTCTAGGGACAGAAAACTCTAGGTAGGGAGAGTGTCAGTTTCTTTCACTGTGCGAGTCCTTGTTTCTAGGGACAAAGAATTGGCGAAAAAAGGTGACTGTTTGGTTACCGAATGGGTGGAATTATTGTATGAAAATTCCGCGAGTGGGAGAAGTGATAGCCAGTCATCCTGTGCAAAAGAAAAAAAGCATCGTAGGTACTGTTCAAGGGTTTGATTGACCCTTTCAGTCTGTCCATTAGTTTGTGGGTGATAAGCTGTGGAGAGGCGGAGTTCAATGTTCAAAGTTTCACATAAGGCCCTCCAAAATCTAGAAGTGAACTGCACCCCTCGATCAGAAACTATGCTGTCAGTGATGCCATGCAACCTTACAATCTCCTTGATAAAAGTTGAGGCAGTCTCCGGGGCAGAAGGAGTTCCTTGCAGAGGTACAAAGTGGGCCATTTTGGTCAAACGATCAACCACAACGAAAATGGTAGTAAAGTCTTCAGATGGGGGAAGTTCTACTATAAAATCCATGGAGATCATGCTCCATGGTTTCTCAGGTACAGGAAGGGGCTCAAGTAGACCCCAAGTTCTGGCTCTGTCTGTCTTATTCCGAAGGCATGAAATACAAGATCTTACATATTTCTTGCAGTCGTTCATCAAGTTTGGCCACCAGAATGTACGGGAGATCAAATTAGCCGTCTTGTGAATCCCAAAGTGACCCGCTCTTGTAACTTCTGCACAATATTTGAGAGCGCAGAAATAGTTTGGTAAATGTCCTTCGGTGGAGAGGCCTCCCTTCCAGACTCCATCTCTGGCTGACTGGTACTGTCACGTACCTGGTAGGAGTCTGGAATGACGAGGTCGGCCTCCCTTGTATCTCCAACCCAAGCCCCACTGAGGATGGGACAGACCTAGGGTGAGGAGTTACACGAGAGCCTGTAGTTGCGTGCAGAACTTGTCAGCTGAGTTGCAGACGTGGAGATGCAGGCATAGCATCTGGTAAGGAACTGGACTCAGGAAAGCTGGTAGGATGGACAGCTAGCACAGGCACTGGAGACAGCGTTAAGCCAAGCAGGAGGCTGGTGCAGGATCACAAGGGTGGCCGGGTTCGGTAGCAGACGGGCAGCGAGGTACTGGAAAAGGCCCCAAAAATCTTGGGCCAAGCTTCCTCGAGGGGCAACTTAGTTTCAAGTTCGCTGTGGAAAGCCAGACCTTATCTCCAGGTTCAAGATTCAAATTGCCTCTTCTCTTCTTGTCGAAGAACTTTTTATTATCTGCCTGGGTCTTGGAGATTGTATCCTGCAGTAATTGGTAGTTTGAGTTAAGGAAGTTCAACCTGTCTTGTACGGCAGGTACAGAAGAATCAATAGGCAGCTCAGGCAAGAAAGAAGGATGGTATCCATAATTGGCGAAAAAAGGTGACTGTTTGGTTGCCCAATGGGTGGAATTATTGTATGAAAATTCCGCGAGTGGGAGAAGTGATAGCCAGTCATCCTGCGCAAAAGAAGAAAAGCATCGTAGGTACTGTTCAAGGGTTTGATTGACCCTTTCAGTCTGTCCATTAGTTTGTGGGTGATAAGCTGTGGAGAGGCGGAGTTCAATGTTCAAAGTTTCACATAATGCCCTCCAACATCTAGAAGTGAACTGCACCCCTCGATCAGAAAATATGCTGTCAGGGATGCCATGCAACCTTACAATCTCCTTGATAAAAGTTGAGGCAGTCTCCGGGGCAGAAGGAGTTCCTTGCAGAGGTACAAAGTGGGCCATTTTGGTCAAACGATCAACCACAACGAAAATGGTAGTGAAGTCTTCAGATGGGGGAAGTTCTACTATAAAATCCATGGAGATCATGCTCCATGGTTTCTCAGGTACAGGAAGGGGCTCAAGTAGACCCCAAGTTCTGGCTCTGTCTGTCTTATTCCGAAGGCATGAAATACAAGATCTTACATATTTCTTGCAGTCGTTCATCAAGTTTGGCCACCAGAATGTACGGGAGATCAAATTAGCCGTCTTGTGAATCCCAAAGTGACCCGCTAGGGGATGATCATGACATCGCCCTAGGACGGCAACTCTGAACTGTTCTGGGACCTGCAGTAATTGGTAGTTGGAGTTAAGGAAGTTCAACCTGTCTTGTACGGCAGGTACAGAAGAATCAGGCAAGAAAGAAGGATGGTATCCATAATTGGCGAAAAAAGGTGACTGTTTGGTTGCCGAATGGGTGGAATTATTGTATGAAAATTCCGCGAGTGGGAGAAGTGATAGCCAGTCATCCTGTGCAAAAGAAGAAAAGCATCGTAGGTACTGTTCAAGGGTTTGATTGACCCTTTCAGTCTGTCCATTAGTTTGTGGGTGATAAGCTGTGGAGAGGCGGAGTTCAATGTTCAAAGTTTCACATAAGGCCCTCCAAAATCTAGAAGTGAACTGCACCCCTCGATCAGAAACTATGCTGTCAGGGATGCCATGCAACCTTACAATCTCCTTGATAAAAGTTGAGGCAGTCTCCGGGGCAGAAGAAGTTCCTTGCAGAGGTACAAAGTGGGCCATTTTGGTCAAACGATCAACCACAACGAAAATGGTAGTGAAGTCTTCAGATGGGGGAAGTTCTACTATAAATTCCATGGAGATCATGCTCCATGGTTTCTCAGGTACAGGAAGGGGCTCAAGTAGACCCCAAGTTCTGGCTCTGTCTGTCTTATTCCGAAGGCATGAAATACAAGATCTTACATATTTCTTGCAGTCGTTCATCAAGTTTGGCCACCAGAATGTACGGGAGATCAAATTAGCCGTCTTGTGAATCCCAAAGTGACCCGCTAGGGGATGATCATGACATCGCCCTAGGACGGCAACTCTGAACTGTTCTGGGACCTGCAGTAATTGGTAGTTGGAGTTAAGGAAGTTCAAGCTGTCTTGTACGGCAGGTACAGAAGAATCAATAGGCAGCTCAGGCAAGAAAGAAGGATGGTATCCATAATTGGCGAAAAAAGGTGACTGTTTGGTTGCCGAATGGGTGGAATTATTGTATGAAAATTCCGCGAGTGGGAGAAGTGATAGCCAGTCATCCTGTGCAAAAGAAGAAAAGCATCGTAGGCACTGTTCAAGGGTTTGATTGACCCTTTCAGTCTGTCCATTAGTTTGTGGGTGATAAGCTGTGGAGAGGCGGAGTTCAATGTTCAAAGTTTCACATAAGGCCCTCCAAAATCTAGAAGTGAACTGCACCCCTCGATCAGAAACTATGCTGTCAGGGATGCCATGCAACCTTACAATCTCCTTGATAAAAGTTGAGGCAGTCTCCGGGGCAGAAGGAGTTCCTTGCAGAGGTACAAAGTGGGCCATTTTGGTCAAACGATCAACCACAACGAAAATGGTAGTGAAGTCTTCAGATGGGGGAAGTTCTACTATAAAATCCATGGAGATCATGCTCCATGGTTTCTCAGGTACAGGAAGGGGCTCAAGTAGACCCCAAGTTCTGGCTCTGTCTGTCTTATTCCGAAGGCATGAAATACAAGATCTTACATATTTCTTGCAGTCGTTCATCAAATTTGGCAACCAGAATGTACGGGAGATCAAATTAGCCGTCTTGTGAATCCCAAAGTGACCCGCTCTTGTAACTTCTGCACAATATTTGAGAGCGCAGAAATAGTTTGGTAAATGTCCTTCGGTGGAGAGGCCTCCCTTCCAGACTCCATCTCTGGCTGACTGGTACTGTCACGTACCTGGTAGGAGTCTGGAATGACGAGGTCGGCCTCCCTTGTATCTCCAACCCAAGCCCCACTGAGGATAGGACAGACCTAGGGTGAGGAGTTACACGAGTGCCTGTAGTTGCGTGCAGAACTTGTCAGCTGAGTTGCAGACGTGGAGATGCAGGCAGAGCATCTGGTAAGGAACTGGACTCAGGAAAGCTGGTAGGATGGACAGCTAGCACAGGCACTGGAGACAGCGTTAAGCCAAGCAGGAGGCTGGTGCAGGATCACAAGGGTGGCCGGGTTCGGTAGCAGACGGGCAGCGAGGTACTGGAAAAGGTTCAAGATTCAAATTGCCTCTTCTCTTCTTGTCGAAGAACTTTTTATTATCTGCCTGGGTCTTGGAGATTGTATCCTGCAGTAATTGGTAGTTGGACTTAAGGAAGTTCAACCTGTCTTGTACGGCAGGTACAGAAGAATCAATAGGCAGCTCAGGCAAGAAAGAAGGATGGTATCCATAATTGGCGAAAAAAGGTGACTGTTTGGTTGCCGAATGGGTGGAATTATTGTATGAAAATTCCGCGAGTGGGAGAAGTGATAGCCAGTCATCCTGCGCAAAAGAAGAAATGCATCGTAGGTACTGTTCAAGGGTTTGATTGACCCTTTCAGTCTGTCCATTAGTTTGTGGGTGATAAGCTGTGGAGAGGCGGAGTTCAATGTTCAACGTTTCACATAAGGCCCTCCAAAATCTAGAAGTGAACTGCACCCCTCGATCAAAAACTATGCTGTCAGGGATGCCATGCAACCTTACAATCTCCTTGATAAAAGTTGAGGCAGTCTCCGGGGCAGAAGGAGTTCCTTGCAGAGGTACAAAGTGGGCCATTTTGGTCAAACGATCAACCACAACGAAAATGGTAGTAAAGTCTTCAGATGGGGGAAGTTCTACTATAAAATCCATGGAGATCATGCTCCATGGTTTCTCAGGGACAGGAAGGGGCTCAAGTAGACCCCAAGTTCTGGCTCTGTCTGTCTTATTCCGAAGGCATGAAATACAAGATCTTACATATTTCTTGCAGTCGTTCATCAAGTTTGCCACCAGAATGTACGGGAGATCAAATTAGCCGTCTTGTGAATCACAAAGTGACCCGCTCTTGTAACTTCTGCACAATATTTGAGAGCGCAGAAATAGTTTGGTAAATGTCCTTCGGTGGAGAGGCCTCCCTTCCAGACTCCATCTCTGGCTGACTGGTACTGTCACGTACCTGGTAGGAGTCTGGAATGACGAGGTCGGCCTCCCTTGTATCTCCAACCCAAGCCCCACTGAGGATGGGACAGACCTAGGGTGAGGAGTTACACGAGAGCCTGTAGTTGCGTGCAGAACTTGTCAGCTGAGTTGCAGGCGTGGATATGCAGGCAGAGCATCTGGTAAGGAACTGGACTCAGGAAAGCTGGTAGGATGGACAGCTAGCACAGGCACTGGAGACAGCGTTAAGCCAAGCAGGAGGCTGGTGCAGGATCACAAGGGTGTTCGGGTTCGGTAGCAGACGGGCAGCGAGGTACTGGAAAAGGCCCCAAAAATCTTGGGCCAAGCTTCCTCGAGGGGCAACTTAGTTTCAAGTTCGCTGTGGAAAGCCAGACCTTATCTCCAGGTTCAAGATTCAAATTGCCTCTTCTCTTCTTGTCGAAGAACTTTTTATTATCTGCCTGGGTCTTGGAGATTGTATCCTGCAGTAATTGGTAGTTGGAGTTAAGGAAGTTCAACCTGTCTTGTACGGCAGGTACAGAAGAATCAATAGGCAGCTCAGGCAAGAAAGAAGGATGGTATCCATAATTGGCGAAAAAAGGTGACTGTTTGGTTGCCGAATGGGTGGAATTATTGTATGAAAATTCCGCGAGTGGGAAAAGTGATAGCCAGTCATCCTGTGCAAAAGAAGAAAAGCATCGTAGGTACTGTTCAAGGGTTTGATTGACCCTTTCAGTCTGTCCATTAGTTTGTGGGTGCTAAGCTGTGGAGAGGCGGAGTTCAATGTTCAAAGTTTAACATAAGGCCCTCCAAAATCTAGAAGTGAACTGCACCCCTCGATCAGAGACTATGCTGTCAGTGATGCCATGCAACCTTACAATCTCCTTGATAAAAGTTGAGGCAGTCTCCGGGGCAGAAGGAGTTCCTTGCAGAGGTACAAAGTGGGCCATTTTGGTCAAACGATCAACCACAACGAAAATGGTAGTGAAGTCTTCAGATGGGGGAAGTTCTACTATAAAATCCATGGAGATCATGCTCCATGGTTTCTCAGGTACAGGAAGGGGCTCAAGTAGACCCCAAGTTCTGGCTCTGTCTGTCTTATTCCGAAGGCATGAAATACAAGATCTTACATATTTCTTGCAGTCGTTCATCAAGTTTGGCCACCAGAATGTACGGGAGATCAAATTAGCCGTCTTGTGAATCCCAAAGTGACCCGCTAGGGGATGATCATGACATCGCCCTAGGACGGCAACTCTGAACTGTTCTGGGATAAAGATTTGCCTCTTATGGAAGTACAGGCCATCCCTTAGTTGAAGAGCCAGGTCCTTGGAAGGCGGTTGGTCTTCCACATATTTTCTTATTTGTGACATCAGATCCGCCTGAAGAAGTAAAAAATTATTGGCTGGTAGAATAGTATCAGGTTCCGAGGACGGTAGGTTATATGAAACATGAAACGAGAGAAAAAAGTGCCCATCTTGCCTGCCGAGGTCTTAGGCGTTTAGCTGTCTTCAAATACTCAAGATTCTTGTGATCTGTGAAGATAAGAATTGGGTGAGAAGCTCCCTCCAAAAGGTAACGCCATTCTTCAAGAGCGGCCTTGATAGCCAGTAGCTCTCGGTCACCAACATCATAATTCCTTTCGGAAGGATTTAATTTTTTAGAGAAGAAGGCCACAGGGTGGAGCAATGAGTTGGGCCCTTGGCGTTGGAAAATAATAGCCCCAACTGCATTTTCCGAGGCGTCTACCTCCAAAACATAAGCTAAGGAGGCATTTGGGATGTTTCAAGATGGGAGCTAAGGTGAATAAGGCTTTCAACTGTTCAAACGCTGTCTGAGCCTCTGGGGTCCATCGAAAGGGAACATGCTGTTTCGTTAGCTGAGTAATGGGAGTGATGATGCCAGAAAAGTCCTTAATAAATTTTCTATAAAAGTTAGCAAACCCCACGAACCTCTGTACAGCTTTTCTGTCAGTAGGAGCAGGCCATTCCAAGACAGAAGCGACTTTCTGAGGGTCCATGGAGATTCCCTCGGCGGAGATGACAAGCCCTAGGAAATGCACAACTTGCTTTTCAAAGTCGCATTTTTCAGCCTTTGCGTAAAGTCGGTGTTCCCGCAATCGAGCTAATACCTTTTTTACATGAGTCCGATGGGATTCTAAAGTTTCAGAGAATACAAGGATGTCATCCAGATACACGATGACGAATAAATCAAGAAAGTCCCAAAAAAACATCGTTTACCAGATGCTGGAATGTGGCTGGAGCATTGCAGAGCCCGAATGTCATGACTAAATACTCAAAGTGGCCAAAGCGTGTCCGGAAGGCCGTCTTCCATTCGTCTCCCTCCCTGATTCTGACAAGATTATAGGCACCCCTCAAGTCCAGTTTGGAGAACACTCGTGCCCCTCGCAGCCTCTGGAATAGTTCGGGAATCAGAGGAAGAGGGTACCGATTCTTGACAGTGACCCTGTTAAGGTCACGACAGTCCACAAAGGGCCTCAAGGTGTGGTCTTTTTTCTCAAAGAAGAAAATACCGGCTCCTGCTGGTGAAGTGGAAGGCCGAATGAACTGCTTTTCAAGGCACTCGCTGCAACTCAGCTGACAAGATCTGCACGCAACTACAGGCTCTCGTGTAACTCCTCACCCTAGGTCTGTCCCATTCTCAGTGGGGCTTGGGTTGGAGATACAAGGGAGGCTGACCTCGTCATTCCAGACTCCTACCAGGTACGTGACAGTACCAGTCAGCCAGAGATGGAGTCTGGAAGGGAGGCCTCTCCACCGAAGGACATTTACCAAACTATTTCTGCGCTCTCAAATATTGTGCAGAAGTTACAAGAGCGGGTCACTTTGGGATTCACAAGACGGCTAATTTGATCTCCCGTACATTCTGGTGGCCAAACTTGATGAACGACTGCAAGAAATATGTAAGATCTTGTATTTCATGCCTGCGGAATAAGACAGACAGAGCCAGAACTTGGGGTCTACTTGAGCCCCTTCCTGTACCTGAGAAACCATGGAGCATGATCTCCATGGATTTTATAGTAGAACTTCCCCCATCTGAAGACTTCACTACCATTTTCGTTGTGGTTGATCGTTTGACCAAAATGGCCCACTTTGTACCTCTGCAAGGAACTCCTTCTGCCCCGGAGACTGCCTCAACTTTTATCAAGGAGATTGTAAGGTTGCATGGCATCCCTGACAGCATAGTTTCTGATCGAGGGGTGCAGTTCACTTCTAGATTTTGGAGGGCCTTATGTGAAACTTTGAACATTGAACTCCGCCTCTCCACAGCTTATCACCCACAAACTAATGGACAGACTGAAAGGGTCAATCAAACCCTTGAACAGTACCTACGATGCTTTTCTTCTTTTGCACAGGATGACTGGCTATCACTTCTCCAACTCGCGGAATTTTCATACAATAATTCCACCCATTCGGAAACCAAACAGTCACCTTTTTACGCCAATTATGGATACCATCCTTATTTCTTGCCTGAGCTGCCTATTGATTCTTCTGTACCTGCCGTACAAGACAGGTTGAACTTCCTTAACTCCAACTACCAATTACTGCAGGTCCCAGAACAGTTCAGAGTTGCCGTCCTAGGGCGATGTCATGATCATCCCCTAGCGGGTGACTTTGGGATTCACAAGACAGCTAATTTGATCTCCCGTACATTCTGGTGGCCAAACTTGATGAACGACTGCAAGAAATATGTAAGATCTTGTATTTCATGCCTTCGGAATAAGACAGACAGAGCCAGAACTTGGGGTCTACTTGAGCCCCTTCCTGTACCTGAGAAACCATGGAGCATGATCTCCATGGATTTTATAGTAGAACTTCCCCCATCTGAAGACTTCACTACCATTTTCGTTGTGGTTGATCGTTTGACCAAAATGGCCCACTTTGTACCTCTGCAAGGAACTCCTTCTGCCCCGGAGACTGCCTCAACTTTTATCAAGGAGATTGTAAGGTTGCATGGCATCCCTGACAGCATAGTTTCTGATCGAGGGGTGCAGTTCACTTCTAGATTTTGGAGGGCCTTATGTGAAACTTTGAACATTGAACTCCGCCTCTCCACAGCTTATCACCCACAAACTAATGGACAGACTGAAAGGGTCAATCAAACCCTTGAACAGTACCTACGATGCTTTTCTTCTTTTGCACAGGATGACTGGCTATCACCTCTCCCACTCGCGGAATTTTCATACAATAATTCCACCCATTCGGCAACCAAACAGTCACCTTTTTTCGCCAATTATGGATACCATCCTTCTTTCTTGCCTGAGCTGCCTATTGATTCTTCTGTACCTGCCGTACAAGACAGGTTGAACTTCCTTAACTCCAACTACCAATTACTGCAGGATACAATCTCCAAGACCCAGGCAGATAATAAAAAGTTCTTCGACAAGAAGAGAAGAGGCAATTTGAATCTTGAACCTGGAGATATGGTCTGGCTTTCCACAGCGAATTTGAAACTAAGTTGCCCCTCGAGGAAGCTTGGCCCAAGATTTTTGGGGCCTTTTCCAGTACCTCGCTGCCCGTCTGCTACCGAACCCGGCCACCCTTGTGATCCTGCACCAGCCTCCTGCTTGGCTTAACGCTGTCTCCAGTGCCTGTGCTAGCTGTCCATCCTACCAGCTTTCCTGAGTCCAGTTCCTTACCAGATGCTCTGCCTGCATCTCCACGTCTGCAACTCAGCTGACAAGTTCTGCACGCAACTACAGGCTCTCGTGTAACTCCTCACCCTAGGTCTGTCCCATCCTCAGTGGGGCTTGGGTTGGAGATACAAGGGAGGCCGACCTCGTCATTCCAGACTCCTACCAGGTACGTGACAGTACCAGTCAGCCAGAGATGGAGTCTGGAAGGGAGGCCTCTCCACCGAAGGACATTTACCAAACTATTTCTGCGCTCTCAAATATTGTGCAGAAGTTACAAGAGCGGGTCACTTTGGGATTCACAAGACGGCTAATTTGATCTCCCGTACATTCTGGTGGCCAAACTTGATGAACGACTGCAAGAAATATGTAAGATCTTGTATTTCATGCCTTCGGAATAAGACAGACAGAGCCAGAACTTGGGGTCTACTTGAGCCCCTTCCTGTACCTGAGAAACCATGGAGCATGATCTCCATGGATTTTATAGTAGAACTTCCCCCATCTGAAGACTTCACTACCATTTTCGTTGTGGTTGATCGTTTGACCAAAATGGCCCACTTTGTACCTCTGCAAGGAACACCTTCTGCCCCGGAGACTGCCTCAACTTTTATCAAGGAGATTGTAAGGTTGCATGGCATCCCTGACAGCATAGTTTCTGATCGAGGGGTGCAGTTCACTTCTAGATTTTGGAGGGCCTTATGTGAAACTTTGAACATTGAACTCCGCCTCTCCACAGCTTATCACCCACAAACTAATGGACAGATTGAAAGGGTCAATCAAACCCTTGAACAGTACCTACGATGCTTTTCTTCTTTTGCACAGGATGACTGGCTATCACTTCTCCCACTCGCGGAATTTTCATACAATAATTCCACCCATTCGGTAACCAAACAGTCATCTTTTTTCGCCAATTATGGATACCATCCTTCTTTCTTGCCTGAGCTGCCTATTGATTCTTCTGTACCTGCCGTACAAGACAGGTTGAACTTCCTTAACTCCAACTACCAATTACTGCAGGTCCCAGAACAGTTCAGAGTTGCCGTCCTAGGGCGATGTCATGATCATCCCCTAGCGGGTCACTTTGGGATTCACAAGACGGCTAATTTGATCTCCCGTACATTCTGGTGGCCAAACTTGATGAACGACTGCAAGAAATATGTAAGATCTTGTATTTCATGCCTTCGGAATAAGACAGACAGAGCCAGAACTTGGGGTCTACTTGAGCCCCTTCCTGTACCTGAGAAACCATGGAGCATGATCTCCATGGATTTTATAGTAGAACTTCCCCCATCTGAAGACTTCACTACCATTTTCGTTGTGGTTGATCGTTTGACCAAAATGGCCCACTTTGTACCTCTGCAAGGAACTCCTTCTGCCCCGGAGACTGCCTCAACTTTTATCAAGGAGATTGTAAGGTTGCATGGCATCCCTGACAGCATAGTTTCTGATCGATGGGTGCAGTTCACTTCTAGATTTTGGAGGGCCTTATGTGAAACTTTGAACATTGAACTCCGCCTCTCCACAGCTTATCACCCACAAACTAATGGACAGACTGAAAGGGTCAATCAAACCCTTGAACAGTACCTACGATGCTTTTCTTCTTTTGCACAGGATGACTGGCTATCACTTCTCCCACTCGCGGAATTTTCATACAATAATTCCACCCATTCGGCAACCAAACAGTCACCTTTTTTCGCCAATTATGGATACCATCCTTGTTTCTTGCCTGAGCTGCCTATTGATTCTTCTGTACCTGCCGTACAAGACAGGTTGAACTTCCTTAACTCCAACTACCAATTACTGCAGGATACAATCTCCAAGACCCAGGCAGATAATAAAAAGTTCTTCGACAAGAAGAGAAGAGGCAATTTGAATCTTGAACCTGGAGATAAGGTCTGGCTTTCCACAGCGAACTTGAAACTAAGTTGCCCCTCGAGGAAGCTTGGCCCAAGATTTTTGGGGCCTTTTCCAGTACCTCGCTGCCCGTCTGCTACCGAACCCGGCCACCCTTGTGATCCTGCACCAGCCTCCTGCTTGGCTTAACGCTGTCTCCAGTGCCTGTGCTAGCTGTCCATCCTACCAGCTTTCCTGAGTCCAGTTCCTTACCAGATGCTCTGCCTGCATCTCCACGTCTGCAACTCAGCTGACAAGTTCTGCACGCAACTACAGGCACTCGTGTAACTCCTCACCCTAGGTGTGTCCCATCCTCAGTGGGGCTTGGGTTGGAGATACAAGGGAGGCCGACCTCGTCATTCCAGACTCCTACCAGGTACGTGACAGTACCAGTTAGCCAGAGATGGAGTCTGGAAGGGAGGCCTCTCCACCGAAGGACATTTACCAAACTATTTCTGCGCTCTCAAATATTGTGCAGAAGTTACAAGAGCGGGTCACTTTGGGATTCACAAGACGGCTAATTTGATCTCCCGTACATTCTGGTGGCCAAACTTGATGAACGACTGCAAGAAATATGTAAGATCTTGTATTTCATGCCTTCGGAATAAGACAGACAGAGCCAGAACTTGGGGTCTACTTGAGCCCCTTCCTGTACCTGAGAAACCATGGAGCATGATCTCCATGGATTTTTAGTAGAACTTCCCCCATCTGAAGACTTCACTACCATTTTCGTTGTGGTTGATCGTTTGACCAAAATGGCCCACTTTGTACCTCTGCAAGGAACTCCTTCTGCCCCGGAGACTGCCTCAACTTTTATCAAGGAGATTGTAAGGTTGCATGGCATCCCTGACAGCATAGTTTCTGATCGAGGGGTGCAGTTCACTTCTAGATTTTGGAGGGCCTTATGTGAAACTTTGAACATTGAACTCCGCCTCTCCACAGCTTATCACCCACAAACTAATGGACAGACTGAAAGGGTCAATCAAACCCTTGAACAGTACCTACGATGCTTTTCTTCTTTTGCACAGGATGACTGGCTATCACTTCTCCCACTCGCGGAATTTTCATACAATAATTCCACCCATTCGGCAACCAAACAGTCACCTTTTTTCGCCAATTATGGATACCATCCTTCTTTCTTGCCTGAGCTGCCTATTGATTCTTCTGTACCTGCCGTACAAGACAGGTTGAACTTCCTTAACTCCAACTACCAATTACTGCAGGATACAATCTCCAAGACCCAGGCAGATAATAAAAAGTTCTTCGACAAGAAGAGAAGAGGCAATTTGAATCTTGAACCCGGAGATAAGGTCTGGCTTTCCACAGCGAACTTGAAACTAAGTTGCCCCTCGAGGAAGCTTGGCCCAAGATTTTTGGGGCCTTTTCCAGTACCTCGCTGCCCGTCTGCTACCGAACCCGGCCACCCTTGTGATCCTGCACCAGCCTCCTGCTTGGCTTAACGCTGTCTCCAGTGCCTGTGCTAGCTGTCCATCCTACCAGCTTTCCTGAGTCCAGTTCCTTACCAGATGCTCTGCCTGCATCTCCACGTCTGCAACTCAGCTGACAAGTTCTGCACGCAACTACAGGCTCTCGTGTAACTCCTCACCCTAGGTCTGTCCTATCCTCAGTGGGGCTTGGGTTGGAGATACAAGGGAGGCCGACCTCGTCATTCCAGACTCCTACCAGGTACGTGACAGTACCAGTCAGCCAGAGATGGAGTCTGGAAGGGAGGCCTCTCCACCGAAGGACATTTACCAAACTATTTCTGCGCTCTCAAATATTGTGCAGAAGTTACAAGAGCGGGTCACTTTGGGATTCACAAGACGGCTAATTTGATCTCGCGTACATTCTGGTGGCCAAACTTGATGAACGACTGCAAGAAATATGTAAGATCTTGTTTTTTATGCCTTCGGAATAAGAAAGACAGAGCCAGAACTTGGGGTCTACTTGAGCCCCTTCCTGTACCTGAGAAACCATGGAGCATGATCTCCATGGATTTTATAGTAGAACTTCCCCCATCTGAAGACTTTACTACCATTTTCGTTGTGGTTGATCGTTTGACCAAAATGGCCCACTTTGTACCTTTCTTGCCTGAGCTGCCTATTGATTCTTCTGTACCTGCCGTACAAGACAGGTTGAACTTCCTTAACTCCAACTACCAATTACTGCAGGATACAATCTCCAAGACCCAGGCAGATAATAAAAAGTTATTCGACAAGAAGAGAAGAGGCAATTTGAATCTTGAACCTGGAGATAAGGTCTGGCTTTCCACAGCGAACTTGAAACTAAGTTGCCCCTCGAGGAAGCTTGGCCCAAGATTTTTGGGGCCTTTTCCAGTACCTCGCTGCCCGTCTGCTACCGAACCCGGCCACCCTTGTGATCCTGCACCAGCCTCCTGCTTGGCTTAACGCTGTCTCCAGTGCCTGTGCTAGCTGTCCATCCTACCAGCTTTCCTGAGTCCAGTTCCTTACCAGATGCTCTGCCTGCATCTCCACGTCTGCAACTCAGCTGACAAGTTCTGCACGCAACTACAGGCTCTCGTGTAACTCCTCACCCTAGGTCTGTCCCATCCTCAGTGGGGCTTGGGTTGGAGATACAAGGGAGGCCGACCTCGTCATTCCAGACTCCTACCAGGTACGTGACAGTACCAGTCAGCCAGAGATGGAGTCTGGAAGGGAGGCCTCTCCACCGAAGGACATTTACCAAACTATTTCTGCGCTCTCAAATATTGTGCAGAAGTTACAAGAGCGGGTCACTTTGGGATTCACAAGACGGCTAATTTGATCTCCCGTACATTCTGGTGGCCAAACTTGATGAACGACTGCAAGAAATATGTAAGATCTTGTATTTCATGCCTTCGGAATAAGACAGACAGAGCCAGAACTTGGGGTCTACTTGAGCCCCTTCCTGTACCTGAGAAACCATGGAGCATGATCTCCATGGATTTTATAGTAGAACTTCCCCATCTGAAGACTTCACTACCATTTTCGTTGTGGTTGATCGTTTGACCAAAATGGCCCACTTTGTACCTCTGCAAGGAACACCTTCTGCCCCGGAGACTGCCTCAACTTTTATCAAGGAGATTGTAAGGTTGCATGGCATCCCTGACAGCATAGTTTCTGATCGAGGGGTGCAGTTCACTTCTAGATTTTGGAGGGCCTTATGTGAAACTTTGAACATTGAACTCCGCCTCTCCACAGCTTATCACCCACAAACTAATGGACAGATTGAAAGGGTCAATCAAACCCTTGAACAGTACCTACGATGCTTTTCTTCTTTTGCACAGGATGACTGGCTATCACTTCTCCCACTCGCGGAATTTTCATACAATAATTCCACCCATTCGGTAACCAAACAGTCATCTTTTTTCGCCAATTATGGATACCATCCTTCTTTCTTGCCTGAGCTGCCTATTGATTCTTCTGTACCTGCCGTACACCAGTGATGATCCATAGTACACCAGTGATGATCCATAGTACATCAGTGATGGTCCATAGTACACCAGTGATGATCCATAGTACACCAGTGATGGCCCATAGTACACCAGTGATGGCCCATAGTACACCAGTGATGATCCATAGTACACCAGTGATGGCCCATAGTACATCAGTGATGATCCATAGTACATCAGTGATGATCCACAGTACATCAGTGATGATCCACAGTACATCAGGGATGGTCCATAGTACATCAGTGATGATCCATAGTACACCAGTGATGATCCATAGTACACCAGTGATGGCCCATAGTACATCAGTGATGAACTATAGTACATCAGTGATGATCCACAGTACATCAGGTATGGTCCATAGTACATCAGTGATGATCCATAGTACACCAGTGATGATCCATAGTACACCAGTGATGATCCATAGTACACCAGTGATGGCCCATAGTACATCAGTGATGAACTATAGTACATCAGTGATGATCCACAGTACATCAGTGATGATCCACAGTACATCAGGGATGGTCCATAGTACACCAGTGATGATAAACAGTACACCAGTGATGATCCATAGTACACCAGTGATGGTCCATAGTACATCAGTGATGATCTATAGTACATCAGTGATGGTCCATAGTACATCAGTGATGATCTATATACATAGTACACCAGTGATGATCTATAGTACATCAGTGATGATCTACAGTACATCAGTTATGATCCACAGTACATTAGTGATGATCCACAGTACATCAGTGATGATCCACAGTACCTCAGTGATGATCCACAATACTTCAGTGATGATCCACAGTACATCAGGGATGGTCCACAGTACATCAGTGATGGTCCACAGTATATCAGTGATGATCCATAGTACATCAGTGATGGTCCATAGTACATCAGTGATGGTCCATAGTACACCAGTGATGATCCATAGTACACCAGTGATGGCCCATAGTACACCAGTGATGGCCCATAGTACATCAGTGATGATCCACAGTACATCAGTGATGATCCACAGTACATCAGTGATGATCCATAGTACACCAGTGATGGCCCATAGTACATCAGTGATGAACTATAGTACATCAGAGATGATCCACAGTACATCAGGGATGGTCCATAGTACATCAGTGATGATCCATAGTACACCAGTGATGATCCATAGTACACCAGTGATGGCCCATAGTACATCAGTGATGATCTATAGTACATCAGTGATGGTCCATAGTCCATCAGTGATGATCTATAGTACATCAGTGATGATCTATAGTACATCAGTGATGATCCACAATACATCAGTTATGATACACAGTACATCAGTGATGATCCACAGTACATCAGTGATGATCCACAATACTTCAGTGATGATCCACAGTACATCAGTGATGATCCACAGTACATCAGGGATGGTCCACAGTATATCAGTGATGATCCATAGTACATCAGTGATGGTCCATAGTACATCAGTGATGGTCCATAGTACACCAGTGATGATCCATAGTACACCAGTGATGGCCCATAGTACACCAGTGATGGCCCATAGTACATCAGTGATGATCCATAGTATATCAGTGATGATCCACAGTACATCAGTGATGATCCACAGTACATCAGGGATGGTCCATAGTACATCAGTGATGATCCATAGTACACCAGTGATGATCCATAGTACACCAGTGATGGCCCATAGTACATCAGTGATGAACTATAGTACATCAGTGATGATCCACAGTACATCAGTGATGATCCACAGTACATCAGGGATGGTCCATAGTACACCAGTGATGATCCACAGTACACCAGTGATGATCCATAGTACACCAGTGATGGTCCATAGTACATCAGTGATGATCTATAGTACACCAGTGATGGTCCATAGTACATCAGTGATGATCTATAGTACATCAGTGATAAACTATAGTACATCAGTGATGATCTATAGTACATCAGTGATGATCCATAGTACACCAGTGATGATCCATAGTACACCAGTGATGGCCCATAGTACATCAGTGATGAACTATAGTACATCAGTGATGATCCACAGTACATCAGGGATGGTCCATAGTACATCAGTGATAATCCATAGTACACCAGTGATGATCCATAGTACACCAGTGATGGCCCATAGTACATCAGTGATGAACTATAGTACATCAGTGATGATCCACAGTACATCAGTGATGATCCACAGTACATCAGTGATGATCCACAGTACATCAGGGATGGTCCATAGTACATCAGTGATGATCCATAGTACACCAGTGATGATTCATAGTACACCAGTGATGGCCCATAGTACATCAGTGATGAACTATAGTACATCAGTGATGATCCATAGTACATCAGTGATGATCCATAGTACATCAGTGATGATCCACAGTACATCAGGGATGGTCCATAGTACACCAGTGATGATCCACAGTACACCAGTGATGATCCATAGTACACCAGTGATGGTCCATAGTACATCAGTGATGATCTATAGTACATCAGTGATGGTCCATAGTACATCAGTGATGATCCATAGTACTCCAGTGATGGCCCATAGTACATCAGTGATGATCTATAGTACATCAGTGATGATCCACAGTACATCAGGGATGGTCCATAGTACATCAGGGATGATCCATAGTACATCAGTGATGATCCACAGTACATCAGTGATGATCCACAGTACATCAGTGATGATCCACAGTACATCAGGGATGGTCCACAGTACATCAGTGATGATCCATAGTACACCAGTCATGATCCATAGTACATCAGTGATGATCCATAGTACATCAGTGATGGCCCACAGTACATCAGGGATGATCCACAGTACATCAGTGATGATCCATAGTACACCAGTGATGGCCCATAGTACATCAGTGATGATCCACAGTACATCAGTGATGATCTATAGTACATCAGTGATGATCCACAGTACACCAGTGATGATTCACAGTACATCAGGGATGGTCCATAGTACATCAGGGATGGTCCATAGTACATCAGGGATGATCCATAGTACACCAGTGATGATCCATAGTACACAAGTGATGACCCATAGTATATCAGTGATGATCTATAGTACATCAGTGATGATCCATAGTACACAAGTGATGATCCATAGTACACCAGTGATGATTCATAGTCACCAGTGATGGTCCATAGTACATCAGTGATGATCTATAGTACATCAGTGATGATCCACAGTACATCAGTGATGATCCACAGTACATCAGTGATGATCCATAGTACACCAGTGATGGCCCATAGTACACCAGTGATGGCCCATAGTACATCAGTGATGATCTATAGTTCATCAGTGATGATCCTCAGTACATCAGTGATGATCCACAGTACATCAGTGATGATCCACAGTACATCAGTGATGATCCACAGTACATCAGGGATGGTCCACAGTACATCAGTGATGATCCATAGTACATCAGTGATGGCCCATAGTACATCAGTGATGATCCATATTACACCAGTGATGATCCATATTACACCAGGGATGACCCACAGTACATCAGTGATGACCCACAGTACATCAGTGATGGTCCATAGTAAATCAGTGATGGTCCATAGTACACCAGTGATGATCCATAGTAAATCAGTGATGGTCCATAGTACACCAGTGATGATCCATAGTACACCAGAGATGGCCCATAGTATACCAGTGATGATCCATAGTACATCAGTGATGATCCACAGTACATCAGTGATGGCTCATAGTACATCAGTGATGATCCATAGTACATCAGTGATGATCCATAGTACACCAGTGATGATCCATAGTACATCAGTGATGGCTCATAATACATCAGTGATGATCCATAATACATCAGTGATGATCCATAGTACACCAGTGATGGCCCATAGTACTTCAGTGATGATCTATAGTACATCAGTGATGATCCACAGTACATCAGTGATGATCCACAGTACATCAGTGATGATCCACGGTACATCAGTGATGATCCATAGTACATCAGTGATGATCCTCAGTACATCAGTGATGATCCACAGTACATCAGTGATGATCTACAGTACATCAGTGATGATCCACAGGACATCAGGGATGGTCCACAGTACATCAGTGATGATCCATAGTACACCAGTCATGATCCATAGTACATCAGTGATGATCCATAGTACATCAGTGATGATCCATAGTACACCAGTGATGGCCCATAGTACACCAGTGATGATCCATAGTACACCAGTGATGGCCCATAGTACTTCAGTGATGATCTATAGTACATCAGTGATGATCCACAGTACATCAGTGATGATCCACAATACATCAGGGATGGTCCACAGTATATCAGTGATGATCCATAGTACATCAGTGATGGCCCACAGTACATCAGTGATGATCCACAGTACATCAGTGATGATCCATAGTACACCAGTGATGGTCCATAGTACACCAGTGATGGTCCATAGTACATCAGTGATGATCCATAGTACATCAGTGATGATCCACAGTACATCAGGGATGGTCCACAGTACATCAGTGATGATCCATAGTACACCAGTGATGGCCCAAAGCACATCAGTGATGGTCCATAGCACACCAGGGATGATCCATAGTAATCCAGTGATGATCCATAGTACACCAGTGATGGCCCATAGTACATCAGTGATGATCCAGAGTACATCAGTGATGATCTATAGTACATCAGGGATGGTCCACAGTACATCAGTGATGATCCATAGTACACCAGTGATGATCCATAGTACATCAGTGATGATCCATAGTACACCTGTGATGGCCAACAGTACACCAGTGATGGCCCACAGTAAATCAGTGATGATCCACAGTACATCAGGGATGATCCACAGTATATCAGGGATGGTCCACAGTATATCAGTGATGATCCATAGTACACCAGTGTTGATCCATAGTACACCAGTGATGATCCATAGTACACCAGGGATGATCCATAGTACACCAGTGATGATCCATAGTACACCAGTGATGATCCATAGTACATCAGTGATGGTCCATAGTACACCAGTGATGATCCATAGTACACCAGTGATGGCCCATAGTACACCAGTGATGGCCCATAGTACACCAGTGATGATCCATAGTACACCAGTGATGGCCCATAGTACATCAGTGATGATCCATAGTACATCAGTGATGATCCACAGTACATCAGTGATGATCCACAGTACATCAGGGATGGTCCATAGTACATCAGTGATGATCCATAGTACACCAGTGATGATCCATAGTACACCAGTGATGGCCCATAGTACATCAGTGATGAACTATAGTACATCAGTGATGATCCACAGTACATCAGGTATGGTCCATAGTACATCAGTGATGATCCATAGTACACCAGTGATGATCCATAGTACACCAGTGATGATCCATAGTACACCAGTGATGGCCCATAGTACATCAGTGATGAACTATAGTACATCAGTGATGATCCACAGTACATCAGTGATGATCCACAGTACATCAGGGATGGTCCATAGTACACCAGTGATGATAAACAGTACACCAGTGATGATCCATAGTACACCAGTGATGGTCCATAGTACATCAGTGATGATCTATAGTACATCAGTGATGGTCCATAGTACATCAGTGATGATCTATATACATAGTACACCAGTGATGATCTATAGTACATCAGTGATGATCTACAGTACATCAGTTATGATCCACAGTACATTAGTGATGATCCACAGTACATCAGTGATGATCCACAGTACCTCAGTGATGATCCACAATACTTCAGTGATGATCCACAGTACATCAGGGATGGTCCACAGTACATCAGTGATGGTCCACAGTATATCAGTGATGATCCATAGTACATCAGTGATGGTCCATAGTACATCAGTGATGGTCCATAGTACACCAGTGATGATCCATAGTACACCAGTGATGGCCCATAGTACACCAGTGATGGCCCATAGTACATCAGTGATGATCCACAGTACATCAGTGATGATCCACAGTACATCAGTGATGATCCATAGTACACCAGTGATGGCCCATAGTACATCAGTGATGAACTATAGTACATCAGAGATGATCCACAGTACATCAGGGATGGTCCATAGTACATCAGTGATGATCCATAGTACACCAGTGATGATCCATAGTACACCAGTGATGGCCCATAGTACATCAGTGATGATCTATAGTACATCAGTGATGGTCCATAGTCCATCAGTGATGATCTATAGTACATCAGTGATGATCTATAGTACATCAGTGATGATCCACAATACATCAGTTATGATACACAGTACATCAGTGATGATCCACAGTACATCAGTGATGATCCACAATACTTCAGTGATGATCCACAGTACATCAGTGATGATCCACAGTACATCAGGGATGGTCCACAGTATATCAGTGATGATCCATAGTACATCAGTGATGGTCCATAGTACATCAGTGATGGTCCATAGTACACCAGTGATGATCCATAGTACACCAGTGATGGCCCATAGTACACCAGTGATGGCCCATAGTACATCAGTGATGATCCATAGTATATCAGTGATGATCCACAGTACATCAGTGATGATCCACAGTACATCAGGGATGGTCCATAGTACATCAGTGATGATCCATAGTACACCAGTGATGATCCATAGTACACCAGTGATGGCCCATAGTACATCAGTGATGAACTATAGTACATCAGTGATGATCCACAGTACATCAGGGATGGTCCATAGTACATCAGTGATGATCCATAGTACACCAGTGATGATCCATAGTACACCAGTGATGGCCCATAGTACATCAGTGATGAACTATAGTACATCAGTGATGATCCACAGTACATCAGTGATGATCCATAGTACATCAGTGATGATCCACAGTACATCAGTGATGATCCACAGTACATCAGGGATGGTCCATAGTACATCAGTGATGATCCATAGTACACCAGTGATGATCCATAGTACACCAGTGATGGCCCATAGTACATCAGTGATGAACTATAGTACATCAGTGATGATCCACAGTACATCAGTGATGATCCACAGTACATCAGGGATGGTCCATAGTACACCAGTGATGATCCACAGTACACCAGTGATGATCCATAGTACACCAGTGATGGTCCATAGTACATCAGTGATGATCTATAGTACATCAGTGATGGTCCATAGTACATCAGTGATGAGCTATAGTACATCAGTGATGATCTATAGTACATCAGTGATGATCCATAGTACACCAGTGATGATCCATAGTACACCAGTGATGATCCATAGTACACCAGTGATGGCCCATAGTACATCAGTGATGAACTATAGTACATCAGTGATGATCCACAGTACATCAGTGATGATCCATAGTACATCAGTGATGATCCACAGTACATCAGTGATGATCCACAGTACATCAGGGATGGTCCATAGTACATCAGTGATGATCCATAGTACACCAGTGATGATCCATAGTACACCAGTGATGGCCCTCATTATATCAGTGATGAACTATAGTACATCAGTGATGATCCACAGTACATCAGTGATGATCCACAGTACATCAGGGATGGTCCATAGTACACCAGTGATGATCCACAGTACACCAGTGATGATCCATAGTACACCAGTGATGGTCCATAGTACATCAGTGATGATCTATAGTACATCAGTGATGGTCCATAGTACATCAGTGATGATCTATAGTACATCAGTGATGATCTATAGTACATCAGTGATGATCCATAGTACATCAGTGATGATCCACAGTACATCAGTGATGGTCCACAGTACATCAGGGATGGTCCACAGTACATCGGTGATGATCCATAGTACACCAGTGATGGCCCATAGTACATCAGTGATGGTCCATAGTACATCAGTGATGATCCATAGTACATCAGTGATGATCCATAGTACACCAGTGATGGCCCATAGTACATCAGTGATGATCCATAGTACATCAGTGATGATCCACAGTACATCAGTGATGATCCACAGTACATCAGGGATGGTCCATAGTACATCAGTGATGATCCATAGTACACCAGTGATGGCCCATAGTACATCAGTGATGAACTATAGTACATCAGTGATGATCCACAGTACATCAGTGATGATCCACAGTACATCAGGGATGGTCCATAGTACACCAGTGATGATCCACAGTACATCAGTTATGATCCACAGTACATTAGTGATGATCCACAGTACATCAGTGATGATCCACAGTACATCAGTGATGATCCACAATACTTCAGTGATGATCCACAGTAAATCAGGGATGGTCCACAGTACATCAGTGATGGTCCACAGTATATCAGTGATGATCCATAGTACATCAGTGATGGTCCATAGTACATCAGTGATGGTCCATAGTACACCAGTGATGATCCATAGTACACCAGTGATGGCCCATAGTACACCAGTGATGGCCCATAGTACATCAGTGATGATCCATAGTACATCAGTGATGATCCACAGTACATCAGTGATGATCCACAGTACACAAGGGAAGGTCCATAGTACATCAGTGATGATCCATAGTACACCAGTGATGATCCATAGTACACCAGTGATGGCCCATAGTACATCAGTGATGAACTATAGTACATCAGAGATGATCCACAGTACATCAGGGATGGTCCATAGTATATCAGTCATGATCCATAGTACACCAGTGATGATCCATAGTACACCAGTGATGGCCCATAGTACATCAGTGATGAACTATAGTACATCAGTGATGATCCACAGTACATCAGTGATGATCCACAGTACATCAGGGATGGTCCATAGTACACCAGTGATGATCCACAGTACACCAGTGATGGTCCATAGTACATCAGTGATGATCTATAGTACAACAGTGATGATCTATAGTACATCAATGATGATCCACAGTACATCAGTTATGATACACAGTACATCAGTGATGATCCACAGTACATCAATAATGATCCACAATACTTCAGTGATGATCCACAGTACATCAGTGATGATCCACAGTACATCAGGGATGGTCCACAGTATATCAGTGATGATCCATAGTACATCAGTGATGTTCCATAGTACATCAGTGATGGTCCATAGTACACCAGTGATGATCCATAGTACACCAGTGATGGCCCATAGTACACCAGTGATGGCCCATAGTACATCAGTGATGATCCATAGTACATCAGTGATGATCCACAGTACATCAGTGATGATCCACAGTACATCAGGGATGGTCCATAGTACATCAGTGATGATCCATAGTACACCAGTGATGATCCATAGTACACCAGTGATGGCCCATAGTACATCAGTGATGAACTATAGTACATCAGAGATGATCCACAGTACATCAGGGATGGTCCATAGTACATCAGTGATGATCCATAGTACACCAGTGATGATCCATAGTACACCAGTGATGGCCCATAGTACATCAGTGATGAACTATAGTACATCAGTGATGATCCACAGTACATCAGTGATGATCCATAGTACATCAGTGATGATCCACAGTACATCAGTGATGATCCACAGTACATCAGGGATGGTCCATAGTACATCAGTGATGATCCATAGTACACCAGTGATGATCCATAGTACACCAGTGATGGCCCATAGTACATCAGTGATGAACTATAGTACATCAGTGATGATCCACAGTACATCAGTGATGATCCACAGTACATCAGGGATGGTCCATAGTACACCAGTGATGATCCACAGTACACCAGTGATGATCCATAGTACACCAGTGATGGTCCATAGTACATCAGTGATGATCTATAGTACATCAGTGATGGTCCATAGTACATCATTGATGATCTATAGTACATCAGTGATGATCTATAGTACATCAGTGATGATCCACAGTACATCAGTTATGATACACAGTACATCAGTGATGATCCACAGTACATCAGTGATGATCCACAGTACATCAGTGATGATCCACAATACTTCAGTGATGATCCACAGTACATCAGTGATGATCCACAGTACATCAGGGATGGTCCACAGTATATCAGTGATGATCCATAGTACATCAGTGATGATCCATAGTACACCATTGATGGCCCGTAGTAAACCAGTGATGGCCCATAGTACATCAGTGATGATCCATAGTACATCAGTGATGATCCACAGTACATCAGTGATGATCCACAGTACATCAGGGATGGTCCACAGTACATCAGTGATGATCCATAGTACACCAGTGATGATCCATAGTACACCAGTGATGGCCCATAGTACACCAGTGATGATCCATAGTACACCAGTGATGGCCCATAGTACATCAGTGATGAACTATAGTACATCAGTGATGATCCACAGTACATCAGTGATGATCCATAGTACACCAGTGATGGCCCATAGTACACCAGTGATGATCCATAGTACACCAGTGATGGCCCATAGTACATCAGTGATGAACTATAGTACATCAGTGATGATCCACAGTACATCAGTGATGATCCACAGTACATCAGGGATGGTCCATAGTACATCAGTGATGATCCATAGTACACCAGTGATGATCCATAGTACACCAGTGATGGCCCATAGTACATCAGTGATGAACTATAGTACATCAGTGATGATCCACAGTACATCAGTGATGATCCACAGTACATCAGGGATGGTCCATAGTACACCAGTGATGATCCACAGTACACCAGTGATGATCCATAGTACACCAGTGATGGTCCATAGTACATCAGTGATGATCTATAGTACACCAGTGATGGTCCATAGTACATCAGTGATGATCTATAGTACATCAGTGATGAAGTATAGTACATCAGTGATGATCTATAGTACATCAGTGATGATCCATAGTACACCAGTGATGATCCATAGTACACCAGTTATGGCCCATAGTACATCAGTGATGAACTATAGTACATCAGTGATGATCCACAGTACATCAGTGATGATCCACAGTACACAAGGGAAGGTCCATAGTACATCAGTGATGATCCATAGTACACCAGTGATGATCCATAGTACACCAGTGATGGCCCATAGTACATCAGTGATGAACTATAGTACATCAGAGATGATCCACAGTACATCAGGGATGGTCCATAGTATATCAGTCATGATCCATAGTACACCAGTGATGATCCATAGTACACCAGTGATGGCCCATAGTACATCAGTGATGAACTATAGTACATCAGTGATGATCCACAGTACATCAGTGATGATCCACAGTACATCAGGGATGGTCCATAGTACACCAGTGATGATCCACAGTACACCAGTGATGGTCCATAGTACATCAGTGATGATCTATAGTACAACAGTGATGATCTATAGTACATCAATGATGATCCACAGTACATCAGTTATGATACACAGTACATCAGTGATGATCCACAGTACATCAATAATGATCCACAATACTTCAGTGATGATCCACAGTACATCAGTGATGATCCACAGTACATCAGGGATGGTCCACAGTATATCAGTGATGATCCATAGTACATCAGTGATGTTCCATAGTACATCAGTGATGGTCCATAGTACACCAGTGATGATCCATAGTACACCAGTGATGGCCCATAGTACACCAGTGATGGCCCATAGTACATCAGTGATGATCCATAGTACATCAGTGATGATCCACAGTACATCAGTGATGATCCACAGTACATCAGGGATGGTCCATAGTACATCAGTGATGATCCATAGTACACCAGTGATGATCCATAGTACACCAGTGATGGCCCATAGTACATCAGTGATGAACTATAGTACATCAGAGATGATCCACAGTACATCAGGGATGGTCCATAGTACATCAGTGATGATCCATAGTACACCAGTGATGATCCATAGTACACCAGTGATGGCCCATAGTACATCAGTGATGAACTATAGTACATCAGTGATGATCCACAGTACATCAGTGATGATCCATAGTACATCAGTGATGATCCACAGTACATCAGTGATGATCCACAGTACATCAGGGATGGTCCATAGTACATCAGTGATGATCCATAGTACACCAGTGATGATCCATAGTACACCAGTGATGGCCCATAGTACATCAGTGATGAACTATAGTACATCAGTGATGATCCACAGTACATCAGTGATGATCCACAGTACATCAGGGATGGTCCATAGTACACCAGTGATGATCCACAGTACACCAGTGATGATCCATAGTACACCAGTGATGGTCCATAGTACATCAGTGATGATCTATAGTACATCAGTGATGGTCCATAGTACATCATTGATGATCTATAGTACATCAGTGATGATCTATAGTACATCAGTGATGATCCACAGTACATCAGTTATGATACACAGTACATCAGTGATGATCCACAGTACATCAGTGATGATCCACAGTACATCAGTGATGATCCACAATACTTCAGTGATGATCCACAGTACATCAGTGATGATCCACAGTACATCAGGGATGGTCCACAGTATATCAGTGATGATCCATAGTACATCAGTGATGATCCATAGTACACCATTGATGGCCCATAGTAAACCAGTGATGGCCCATAGTACATCAGTGATGATCCATAGTACATCAGTGATGATCCACAGTACATCAGTGATGATCCACAGTACATCAGGGATGGTCCACAGTACATCAGTGATGATCCATAGTACACCAGTGATGATCCATAGTACACCAGTGATGGCCCATAGTACACCAGTGATGATCCATAGTACACCAGTGATGGCCCATAGTACATCAGTGATGAACTATAGTACATCAGTGATGATCCACAGTACATCAGTGATGATCCATAGTACACCAGTGATGGCCCATAGTACACCAGTGATGATCCATAGTACACCAGTGATGGCCCATAGTACATCAGTGATGAACTATAGTACATCAGTGATGATCCACAGTACATCAGTGATGATCCACAGTACATCAGGGATGGTCCATAGTACATCAGTGATGATCCATAGTACACCAGTGATGATCCATAGTACACCAGTGATGGCCCATAGTACATCAGTGATGAACTATAGTACATCAGTGATGATCCACAGTACATCAGTGATGATCCACAGTACATCAGGGATGGTCCATAGTACACCAGTGATGATCCACAGTACACCAGTGATGATCCATAGTACACCAGTGATGGTCCATAGTACATCAGTGATGATCTATAGTACACCAGTGATGGTCCATAGTACATCAGTGATGATCTATAGTACATCAGTGATGAAGTATAGTACATCAGTGATGATCTATAGTACATCAGTGATGATCCATAGTACACCAGTGATGATCCATAGTACACCAGTTATGGCCCATAGTACATCAGTGATGAACTATAGTACATCAGTGATGATCCACAGTACATCAGGGATGGTCCATAGTACATAAGTGATGATCCATAGTACACCAGTGATGATCCATAGTACACCAGTGATGGCCCATAGTACATCAGTGATGAACTATAGTACATCAGTGATGATCCACAGTACATCAGTGATGATCCACAGTACATCAGGGATGGTCCATAGTACATCAAGTGATGATCCATAGTACACCAGTGATGATCCATAGTACACCAGTGATGGCCCATAGTACATCAGTGATGAACTATAGTACATCAGTGATGATCCATAGTACATCAGTGATGATCCATAGTATATCAGTGATGATCCACAGTACATCAGGGATGGTCCATAGTACACCAGTGATGATCCACAGTACACCAGTGATGATCCATAGTACACCAGTGATGGTCCATAGTACATCAGTGATGATCTATAGTACATCAGTGATGATCTATAGTACATCAGTGATGATCCATAGTACATCAGTGATGATCCACAGTACATCAGTGATGGTCCACAGTACATTAGGGATGGTCCACAGTACATCGGTGATGATCCATAGTACACCAGTGATGGCCCATAGTACATCAGTGATGGTCCATAGTACATCAGTGATGATCCATAGTACATCAGTGATGATCCATAGTACACCAGTGATGGCCCATAGTACACCAGTGATGGCCCATAGTACATCAGTGATGATCCACAGTACATCAGTGATGATCCATAGTACATCAGTGATGATCCACAGTACATCAGTGATAATCCACAGTACATCAGGGATGGTCCATAGTACATCAGTGATGATCCATAGTACACCAGTGATGATCCATAGTACACCAGTGATGGCCCATAGTACATCAGTGATGAACTATAGTACATCAGTGATGATCCACAGTACATCAGTGATGATCCACAGTACATCAGGGATGGTCCATAGTACACCAGTGATGATCCACAGTACACCAGTGATGATCCATAGTACACCAGTGATGGTCCATAGTACACCAGTGATGATCCATAGTACACCAGTGATGGCCCATAGTACATCAGTGATGAACTATAGTACATCAGTGATGATCCACAGTACATCAGTGATGATCCACAGTGCATCAGGGATGGTCCATAGTACACCAGTGATGATCCACAGTACACCAGTGATGATCCATAGTACACCAGTGATGGTCCATAGTACATCAGTGATGATCTATAGTACATCAGTGATGGTCCATAGTCCATCAGTGATGATCTATAGTACATCAGTGATGATCTATAGTACATCAGTGATGATCCACAATACATCAGTTATGATACACAGTACATCAGTGATGATCCACAGTACATCAGTGATGATCCACAATACTTCAGTGATGATCCACAGTACATCAGTGATGATCCACAGTACATCAGGGATGGTCCACAGTATATCAGTGATGATCCATAGTACATCAGTGATGGTCCATAGTACATCAGTGATGGTCCAAATTACACCAGTGATGATCCATAGTACACCAGTGATGGCCCATAGTACACCAGTGATGGCCCATAGTACATCAGTGATGATCCATAGTACATCAGTGATGATCCACAGTACATCAGTGATGATCCACAGTACATCAGGGATGGTCCATAGTACATCAGTGATGATCCATAGTACACCAGTGATGATCCATAGTACACCAGTGATGGCCCATAGTACATCAGTGATGAACTATAGTACATCAGTGATGATCCACAGTACATCAGGGATGGTCCATAGTACATCAGTGATGATCCATAGTACACCAGTGATGATCCATAGTACACCAGTGATGGCCCATAGTACATCAGTGATGAACTATAGTACATCAGTGATGATCCACAGTACATCAGTGATGATCCATAGTACATCAGTGATGATCCACAGTACATCAGTGATGATCCACAGTACATCAGGGATGGTCCATAGTACATCAGTGATGATCCATAGTACACCAGTGATGATCCATAGTACACCAGTGATGGCCCATAGTACATCAGTGATGAACTATAGTACATCAGTGATGATCCACAGTACATCAGTGATGGTCCATAGTACATCAGTGATGATCTATAGTACATCAGTGATGATCTATAGTACATCAGTGATGATCCATAGTACATCAGTGATGATCCACAGTACATCAGTGATGGTCCACAGTACATCAGGGATGGTCCACAGTACATCGGTGATGATCCATAGTACACCAGTGATGGCCCCATAGTACATCAGTGATGGTCCATAGTACATCAGTGATGATCCATAGTACATCAGTGATGATCCATAGTACACCAGTGATGGCCCATAGTACACCAGTGATGGCCCATAGTACATCAGTGATGATCCACAGTACATCAGTGATGATCCATAGTACATCAGTGATGATCCACAGTACATCAGTGATGATCCACAGTACATCAGGGATGGTCCATAGTACATCAGTGATGATCCATAGTACATCAGTGATGGCCCACAGTACATCAGTGATGATCCACAGTACATCAGTGATGATCCATAGTACACCAGTGATGGTCCATAGTACACCAGTGATGGTCCATAGTACATCAGTGATGATCCATAGTACATCAGTGATGATCCACAGTACATCAGGGATGGTCCACAGTACATCAGTGATGATCCATAGTACACCAGTGATGGCCCAAAGCACATCAGTGATGGGTCCATAGTACACCAGGGATGATCCATAGTAATCCAGTGATGATCCATAGTACACCAGTGATGGCCCATAGTACACCAGTGATGGCCCATAGTACATCAGTGATGATCCACAGTACATCAGTGATGATCTATAGTACATCAGGGATGGTCCACAGTACATCAGTGATGATCCATAGTACACCAGTGATGATCCATAGTACATCAGTGATGCTCCATAGTACACCTGTGATGGCCCACAGTACACCTGTGATGGCCCACAGTAGATCAGTGATGATCCACAGTACATCAGGGATGATCCACAGTATATCAGGGATGGTCCACAGTATATCAGTGATGAGCCATAGTACATCAGTGATGGGTCCATAGTACACCAGTGATGATCCATAGTACACCAGTGATGGCCCATAGTACACCAGTGATGGCCCATAGTACACCAGTGATGATCCATAGTACACCAGTGATGGGCCCATAGTACACCAGTGATGTCCCATAGTACATCAGTGATGATCCACAGTACATCAGTGATGATCCATAGTACACCAGGGATGGCCCATAGTACATCAGTGATGGCTCATAGGGCTCATAGTACATCAGTGATGATCCATAGTACATCAGTGATGATCCAGAGTACACCAGTGATGATCCACAGTACATCAGTGATGGGCTCATAGTACATCAGTGATGATCCATAGTACACCAGTGATGATCCATAGTACATCAGTGATGGCTCATAGTACATCAGTGATGATCCATAATACATCAGTGATGATCCATAGTACATCAGTGATGATCCATAGTACCACCAGTCATGGCCCATAGTACTACAGTGATGATCTATAGTACATCAGTGATGATCCACAGTACATCAGTGATGATCCACAGTACATCAGTGATGATCCAAGGTACATCAGTGATGATCAATAGTACATCAGTGATGATCCTCAGTACATCAGTGATGATCCACAGTACATCAGTGATGATCCACAGTACATCAGTGATGATCCACAGTACATCAGGGATGGTCCACAGTACATCAGTGATGATCCATAGTACACCAGTCATGATCCATAGTACATCAGTGATGATCCATAGTACACCAGTGATGATCCATAGTACACCAGTGATGATCCATAGTACACCAGTGATGGCCCATAGTACTTCAGTGATAATTAATAGTACATCAGTGATGATCCACAGTACATCAGTGATGATCCACAATACATCAGGGATGGTCCACAGTACATCAGTGATGATCCATAGTACACCAGTGATGGCCCATAGTACATCAGTGATGGTCCATAGTACATCAGTGATGATCCATAGTACATCAGTGATGATCCATAGTACACCAGTGATGATCCACAGTACATCAGTTATGATCCACAGTACATCAGTGATGATCCACAGTACATCAGTGATGATCCACAGTACATCAGTTATGATCCACAGTACATAAGTGATGATCCACAGTACATCAGTGATGATCCACAATACTTCAGTGATGATCCACACTACATCAGTGATGATCCACAGTACATCAGGGATGGTCCACAGTATATCAGTGATGATCCATAGTACATCAGTGATGGCCCATAGTACATCAGTGATGATCCATAGTACACCAGTGATGATCCATAGTACACCAGTAATGTTCCATAGTACACCAGGATGATCCACAGTACATCAGTGATGATCCACAGTACATCAGTGGTGGTCCACAGTACATCAGTAATGGTCCATAGTACACCAGTGATGATCCATAGTACACCAGTGATGATCCATAGTACAACCAGTGATGGCCCGTAGTACACCAGTGATGGCCCATAGTACATCAGTGATGATCCATAGTACATCAATGATGATCCACAGTACATCAGTGATGATCTATAGTACATCAGGGATGGTCCATAGTACATCAGTGATGATCCATAGTACACCAGTGATGATCCATAGTACACCAGTGATGGCCCATAGTACATCAGTGATGAACTATAGTACATCAGTGATGATCCACAGTACATCAGGGATGGTCCATAGTACATCAGTGATGATCCATAGTACACCAGTGATGATCCACAGTACACCAGTGATGGCCCATAGTACATCAGTGATGAACTATAGTACATCAGTGATGATCCACAGTACATCAGTGATGATCCACAGTACATCAGGGATGGTCCATAGTACACCAGTGATGATCCACAGTACACCAGTGATGATCCTTAGTACACCAGTGATGGTCCATAGTACATCAGTGATGATCTATAGTACATCAGTGATGGTCCATAGTAACATCAGTGATGATCTATATACATAGTACACCAGTGATGATCTATAGTACATCAGTGATGATCTACAGTACATCAGTTATGATCCACAGTACATTAGTGATGATCCACAGTACATCAGTGATGATCCACAATACTTCAGTGATGATCCACAGTACATCAGTGATGATCCACAGTACATCAGGGATGGTCCACAGTATATCAGTGATGATCCATAGTACATCAGTGATGGTCCATAGTACATCAGTGATGGTCCATAGTACACCAGTGATGATCCATAGTACACCAGTGATGATCCATAGTACACCAGTGATGGCCCATAGTACACCAGTGAGGGCCCATAGTACATCAGTGATGATCCATAGTACATCAGTGATGATCCACAGTACATCAGTGATGATCCACAGTACATCAGGGATGGTCCATAGTACATCAGTGATGATCCATAGTACACCAGTGATGATCCATAGTACACCAGTGATGGCCCATAGTACATCAGTGATGAACTATAGTACATCGGTGATGATCCACAGTACATCAGGGATGGTCCATAGTACATCAGTGATGATCCATAGTACATCAGTGATGGCCCATAGTACATCAGTGATGAACAATAGTACATCAGTGATGATCCATAGTACATCAGTGATGATCCATAGTACATCAGTGATGATCCACAGTACATCAGTGATGATCCACAGTACATCAGGGATGGTCCATAGTACATCAGTGATGATCCATAGTACACCAGTGATGATCAATAGTACACCAGTGATGGCCCCATAGTACATCAGTGATGAACTATAGTACATCAGTGATGATCCACAGTACATCAGTGATGATCCACAGTACATCAGGGATGGTCCATAGTACACCAGTGATGATCCATAGTACACCAGTGATGAATCCATAGTACACCAGTGATGGTCCATAGTACATCAGTGATGATCTATAGTACATCAGTGATGGTCCATAGTACATCAGTGATGATCTATAGTACATCAGTGATGATCCACAGTACATCAGTTATGATCCACAGTACACCAGTGATGATCCATAGTACACCAGTGATGGTCCATAGTACATCAGTGATGATCTATAGTACATCAGTGATGGTCCATAGTACATCAGTGATGATCTATATACATAGTACACCAGTGATGATCTATAGTACATCAGTGATGATCTACAGTACATCAGTTATGATCCACAGTACATTAGTGATGATCCACAGTACATCAGTGATGATCCACAGTGCATCAGGGATGGTCCATAGTACACCAGTGATGATCCACAGTACACCAGTGATGATCCATAGTACACCAGTGATGGTCCATAGTACATCAGTGATGATCTATAGTACATCAGTGATGGTCCATAGTCCATCAGTGATGATCTATAGTACATCAGTGATGATCTATAGTACATCAGTGATGATCCACAATACATCAGTTATGATACACAGTACATCAGTGATGATCCACAGTACATCAGTGATGATCCACAATACTTCAGTGATGAACCACAGTACATCAGTGATGATCCACAGTACATCAGGGATGGTCCACAGTATATCAGTGATGATCCATAGTACATCAGTGATGGTCCATAGTACATCAGTGATGGTCCAAATTACACCAGTGATGATCCATAGTACACCAGTGATGGCCCTAGTACACCAGTGATGGCCCATAGTACATCAGTGATGATCCATAGTACATCAGTGATGATCCACAGTACATCAGTGATGATCCACAGTACATCAGGGATGGTCCATAGTAACATCAGTGATGATCCATAGTACACCAGTGATGATCCATAGTACACCAGTGATGGGCCCATAGTACATCAGTGATGAACTATAGTACATCAGTGATGATCCACAGTACATCAGGGATGGTCCATAGTACATCAGTGATGATCCATAGTACACCAGTGATGATCCATAGTACACCAGTGATGGCCCATAGTACATCAGTGATGAACTATAGTACATCAGTGATGATCCACAGTACATCAGTGATGATCCATAGTACATCAGTGATGATCCACAGTACATCAGTGATGATCCACAGTACATCAGAGATGGTCCATAGTACATCAGTGATGATCCATAGTACACCAGTGATGATCCATAGTACACCAGTGATGGCCCATAGTACATCAGTGATGAACTATAGTACATCAGTGATGATCCACAGTACATCAGTGATGGTCCATAGTACATCAGTGATGATCTATAGTACATCAGTGATGATCTATAGTACATCAGTGATGATCCATAGTACATCAGTGATGATCCACAGTACATCAGTGATGGTCCACAGTACATCAGGGATGGTCCACAGTACATCGGTGATGATCCATAGTACACCAGTGATGGCCCATAGTACATCAGTGATGGTCCATAGTACATCAGTGATGATCCATAGTACATCAGTGATGATCCATAGTACACCAGTGATGGCCCATAGTACACCAGTGATGGCCCATAGTACATCAGTGATGATCCACAGTACATCAGTGATGATCCATAGTACATCAGTGATGATCCACAGTACATCAGTGATGATCCACAGTACATCAGGGATGGTCCATAGTACATCAGTGATGATCCATAGTACATCAGTGATGGCCCACAGTACATCAGTGATGATCCACAGTACATCAGTGATGATCCATAGTACACCAGTGATGGTCCATAGTACACCAGTGATGGTCCATAGTACATCAGTGATGATCCATAGTACATCAGTGATGATCCACAGTACATCAGGGATGGTCCACAGTACATCAGTGATGATCCATAGTACACCAGTGATGGCCCAAAGCACATCAGTGATGGTCCATAGTACACCAGGGATGATCCATAGTAATCCAGTGATGATCCATAGTACACCAGTGATGGCCCATAGTACACCAGTGATGGCCCATAGTATATCAGTGATGATCCACAGTACATCAGTGATGATCTATAGTACATCAGGGATGGTCCACAGTACATCAGTGATGATCCATAGTACACCAGTGATGATCCATAGTACATCAGTGATGCTCCATAGTACACCTGTGATGGCCCACAGTACACCTGTGATGGCCCACAGTAGATCAGTGATGATCCACAGTACATCAGGGATGATCCACAGTATATCAGGGATGGTCCACAGTATATCAGTGATGAGCCCATAGTACATCAGTGATGGTCCATAGTACACCAGTGATGATCCATAGTACACCAGTGATGGCCCATAGTACACCAGTGATGGCCCATAGTACACCAGTGATGATCCATAGTACACCAGTGATGGCCCATAGTACACCAGTGATGTCCCATAGTACATCAGTGATGATCCACAGTACATCAGTGATGATCCATAGTACACCAGGGATGGCCCATAGTACATCAGTGATGGCTCATAGGGCTCATAGTACATCAGTGATGATCCATAGTACATCAGTGATGATCCAGAGTACACCAGTGATGATCCACAGTACATCAGTGATGGCTCATAGTACATCAGTGATGATCCATAGTACACCAGTGATGATCCATAGTACATCAGTGATGGCTCATAGTACATCAGTGATGATCCATAATACATCAGTGATGATCCATAGTACATCAGTGATGATCCATAGTACACCAGTCATGGCCCATAGTACTACAGTGATGATCTATAGTACATCAGTGATGATCCACAGTACATCAGTGATGATCCACAGTACATCAGTGATGATCCAAGGTACATCAGTGATGATCAATAGTACATCAGTGATGATCCTCAGTACATCAGTGATGATCCACAGTACATCAGTGATGATCCACAGTACATCAGTGATGATCCACAGTACATCAGGGATGGTCCACAGTACATCAGTGATGATCCATAGTACACCAGTCATGATCCATAGTACATCAGTGATGATCCATAGTACACCAGTGATGATCCATAGTACACCAGTGATGATCCATAGTACACCAGTGATGGCCCATAGTACTTCAGTGATAATTAATAGTACATCAGTGATGATCCACAGTACATCAGTGATGATCCACAATACATCAGGGATGGTCCACAGTACATCAGTGATGATCCATAGTACACCAGTGATGGCCCATAGTACATCAGTGATGGTCCATAGTACATCAGTGATGATCCATAGTACATCAGTGATGATCCATAGTACACCAGTGATGATCCACAGTACATCAGTTATGATCCACAGTACATCAGTGATGATCCACAGTACATCAGTGATGATCCACAGTACATCAGTTATGATCCACAGTACATCAGTGATGATCCACAGTACATCAGTGATGATCCACAATACTTCAGTGATGATCCACACTACATCAGTGATGATCCACAGTACATCAGGGATGGTCCACAGTATATCAGTGATGATCCATAGTACATCAGTGATGGCCCATAGTACATCAGTGATGATCCATAGTACACCAGTGATGATCCATAGTACACCAGTAATGTTCCATAGTACACCAGGATGATCCACAGTACATCAGTGATGATCCACAGTACATCAGTGGTGGTCCACAGTACATCAGTAATGGTCCATAGTACACCAGTGATGATCCATAGTACACCAGTGATGATCCATAGTACACCAGTGATGGCCCGTAGTACACCAGTGATGGCCCATAGTACATCAGTGATGATCCATAGTACATCAATGATGATCCACAGTACATCAGTGATGATCTATAGTACATCAGGGATGGTCCATAGTACATCAGTGATGATCCATAGTACACCAGTGATGATCCACAGTACACCAGTGATGGCCCATAGTACATCAGTGATGAACTATAGTACATCAGTGATGATCCACAGTACATCAGTGATGATCCACAGTACATCAGGGATGGTCCATAGTACACCAGTGATGATCCACAGTTACACCAGTGATGATCCTTAGTACACCAGTGATGGTCCATAGTACATCAGTGATGATCTATAGTACATCAGTGATGGTCCATAGTACATCAGTGATGATCTATATACATAGTACACCAGTGATGATCTATAGTACATCAGTGATGATCTACAGTACATCAGTTATGATCCACAGTACATTAGTGATGATCCCACAGTACATCAGTGATGATCCACAATACTTCAGTGATGATCCACAGTACATCAGTGATGATCCACAGTACATCAGGGATGGTCCACAGTATATCAGTGATGATCCATAGTACATCAGTGATGGTCCATAGTACATCAGTGATGGTCCATAGTACACCAGTGATGATCCATAGTACACCAGTGATGATCCATAGTACACCAGTGATGGCCCATAGTACACCAGTGAGGGCCCATAGTACATCAGTGATGATCCATAGTACATCAGTGATGATCCACAGTACATCAGTGATGATCCACAGTACATCAGGGATGGTCCATAGTACATCAGTGATGATCCATAGTACACCAGTGATGATCCATAGTACACCAGTGATGGCCCATAGTACATCAGTGATGAACTATAGTACATCAGTGATGATCCACAGTACATCAGGGATGGTCCATAGTACATCAGTGATGATCCATAGTACATCAGTGATGGCCCATAGTACATCAGTGATGAACAATAGTACATCAGTGATGATCCATAGTACATCAGTGATGATCCATAGTACATCAGTGATGATCCACAGTACATCAGTGATGATCCACAGTACATCAGGGATGGTCCATAGTACATCAGTGATGATCCATAGTACACCAGTGATAGATCAATAGTACACCAGTGATGGCCCATAGTACATCAGTGATGAACTATAGTACATCAGTGATGATCCACAGTACATCAGTGATGATCCACAGTACATCAGGGATGGTCCATAGTACACCAGTGATGATCCATAGTACACCAGTGATGATCCATAGTACACCAGTGATGGTCCATAGTACATCAGTGATGATCTATAGTACATCAGTGATGGTCCATAGTACATCAGTGATGATCTATAGTACATCAGTGATGATCCACAGTACATCAGTTATGATCCACAGTACACCAGTGATGATCCATAGTACACCAGTGATGGTCCATAGTACATCAGTGATGATCTATAGTACATCAGTGATGGTCCATAGTACATCAGTGATGATCTATATACATAGTACACCAGTGATGATCTATAGTACATCAGTGATGATCTACAGTACATCAGTTATGATCCACAGTACATTAGTGATGATCCACAGTACATCAGTGATGATCCACAATACTTCAGTGATGATCCACAGTACATCAGTGATGATCCACAGTACATCAGGGATGGTCCACAGTATATCAGTGATGATCCATAGTACATCAGTGATGGTCCATAGTACATCAGTGATGGTCCATAGTACACCAGTGATGATCCATAGTACACCAGTGATGGCCCATAGTACACCAGTGATGGCCCATAGTACATCAGTGATGATCCATAGTACATCAGTGATGATCCACAGTACATCAGTGATGATCCACAGTACATCAGGGATGGTTCATAGTACATCAGTGATGATCCATAGTACACCAGTGATGATCCATAGTACACCAGTGATGGCCCATAGTACATCAGTGATGAACTATAGTACATCAGTGATGATCCACAG
>JARGYO010003394.1:0-122096 GCA_029206835.1 Rana muscosa
AAACAACCATTTGAACCATTGCGGCACATTTCCTTGGTTCTTTTCACCAGGAAATTGATTTTCTTAGTAGCCATTTGTTCGGCTAAAAGAGTATCGGAATTAGCCGCCTTGTCCTGTAAGGAGCCATATCTGGTTATCCATAAGGACAGAGTAGTATTACGTCCTCATCCAGCCTTCTTCCTAAGGTGGTATCGAGGTTCCATTTGAACCAAGATGTGGTTCTTCCTTCCTTTTTCCCCAAACCTAGTTCGGTAGAGGAAAAGTTATTGCATTCTTTGGATGTAGTAAAAGCAGTTAAAGCTTATCTTAAAGCCACTGCTCAGATTCGTAGAACGGATACTTTGTTTGTTCTGCCGGAAGGCCCCAGAAAGGGTCAGGCAGCATCAAAAATCTACTTTAGCCAAGTGGATTCGACAGGTCATAATACAAGCCTATGGCTTGAAAAGGAGACCGCCTCCGTTCAAAGTTAGGGCGCACTCCACAAGAGCAGTTGGAACTTCATGGGCAGTGCATCACCAAGCCTCCCTGGCTCAAGTCTGTAAGGCCACAACATGGTCCTTAGTACACACGTTTACTAGATTCTACCAGGTAGACGTCAGGAGGATGTCGCCTTTGGGCGCAGTGTGTTGCAGGCCGCAAAAGAGCCTCATGCCTGATGGCGCCCAGCTTATGTATCCCTCCCCTCATTTGGCATTGCTTTGGGACGTCCCATTAGTAATGACTAAGTCGCTCTGTGTCCCGTGATGTACGAAAAAGAAAAAGGGATTTTTATAACAGCTTACCTGTAAAATCCTTTTCTTGGAGTACATCACGGGACACAGAGCTCCCACCCCTCTTTTTGGGACACTTATTGCTTGGCTACAAAACTGAGGTGCTCCCGGATGGGAGGGGCTTATATAGGGGAGGGTACTTCCGGTTTGGAATTGGCCAGTGCCAACACCTGAAGGTAATCTATATAACCCATTAGTAATGACTAAGTCGCTCTGTGTCCCGTGATGTACTCCAAGAAAAGGATTTTACAGGTAAGCTGTTATAAAAATCCCTTTTTTCAAACCTTCATTAAATAAGCTAATGCAAGATGGTGATTACTCTATGCACAATGAAAAATAAAAGATGAGCTTTTTGTTCTATTTTCAACTGGGGCAGACAGGACCCAGAGTAGTTGTGCATTGTAAGCAAAGGAAGGCTAGAACCTTTGTCAGGTTTTCTTGGCATCTGTGTCCCATTGGAGAGATAACCCCTGTGCTAACTAACCTTTGAAAAAAAGATTGCTATATACACCTATTTTCCAGTCCGGTCACTGCCACTAACTGACACAGAAGAACTCACGTGAGCGGACCAGACTGACCTGAAAATAAGTATCTTTCTTGCATAGGTGTTAGGAGGGGGGGGACGGCTAGCTAGGTGTAAGCTGGAATTCCACTTTAAGTAAATTTCCCCAAAGTAGCCCAAGGGAGGACTGTCTACAAGCTCTCTTTAGCCCATTGCACAGTACATCCGTGAACGCTACAGGCTATATAACCACGGCAAATTAAGGAAAAAAATACATTTGCTCATATGTTAGTAGAATTGTGTTTGTAACATTTTGTCTTAAAGCGGAAGTTCCGGAAAAAAATACTTTTTTTAAAGTCAGCAGCTACAAATACTGCAGCTGCTGACTTTTAATAATCAGACACTTACCTGTCCCAGGGTCCAGCAATGCGGGGGAACGAAGCCCCGCTCCTCTCTCCCTCCTCTTCACAGCGCCGGCATTGTCACAGCCGGGCACACACTTTGCATGCGCGAGCCGCGCTGCGCACCGTGACTGGCCGGGCAATCATCTGCGACCTGTGACGTTTCCCAGATGATTGCCGAGATGGAGGGGGGACCATACAATTTTTTGTTATCAGTCTCTGCCCTTAAAGAGCTTACAATCTAAAGGTCCAATATCACATGCATACATACACACATACTAGGGCCATATTATTTATTTGCATCGGTCCCTGCCCTGAAAGATCTTACAAACAAAATGCCCGACCTTACATACACACACGCACTGACTTTGTGTTGGTCTATCACATAAAATCCCATGACAAAATGTAGAAAATTTCAAGGGGTATGAATACTTTTTCAAGGCACTGTAGTCATTCCAGCACATAGAGATGGGCTGGCACTGTAAGCCAAGTTGCTTTTTTGCAGCTAAGTTTACATAGTCAAAGAAGGCAGCTAGCAGGCAGGTAGGGCATTTGCAGGTCTCTTCTGCAATAAAAGCCTGCCTGCTCGCTGTTTGTTACAGCAGAACTTCAGTTCTGCTTTAGAACGGTAGTAAACTCCTTTATTAAAGCGGAGGTCCACACAAAAATGGAACCTCCGCTGTCCGGATTCCTCCCCCCCTCCGGTGTCACATTTGGCACCTTTCAGGCGGAGGGGGGAGCAGATACCTGTCTAAGAAAGGTATTTGCACCCACTTCTGGGCATAGATCCTTGCATTATCTGCGGGAATCTACACCATGTCCGGCATCCCCCCCCGCTGTCTTCTGGGAGACACACGGGTCCAAGAAGACAGCAGGGACCAGTGGGATCACGCAGCGCGAGTCGCACATGCGCAGTAGGGAACCAGAGGCTTCACTTCCTGATTCCCTTACCAAAGATGGCAGCGGCAGCATCCGAGGGACGGGTCGGCCTCGAGAGCCGACATCGCGGGCGCGCTGGACAGGTAAGTGTCCTTATTTTAAAAGTCAGCAGCTGCAGTATTTGTAGCTGCTGACTTTAAAAAAAAAAATTTGCCGGACCTCCGCTTTAAATAAATATGTGGGCCTTCGGGTGGTTTAACCACTTGCTTACTGACCAGGCCAATATAGCCCCTTCCTGACCAGGCCAATTTTCAGCTTTCAGCGCTCTCACACTATGAATGACAATTGCAACACTGTACCCATATGACATTTTTAATCATTTTCTTCACACAAATAGAGCTTTCTTTTGGTGGTATTTAATCACCACTGGGTTTTTTATTTTTTGCTAAACAAACAAAAAAAATACAGAAAAAGTCTTAAAAAAAAAAAAAGTTTTTATAGTTGGTTATAACATTTTGCAAACAGGTAATTTTTCTCCTTCACTGATGTTTGCTGATAACTGGCTTCTATTTACTTCCGTGATCAGCTGTCATTGGCTGACAGCTGATCACGTAGTATAGGGCCCGCTGTGATTGGCCCTTTGCCCCGATCTATGATCAGCCGAGTCCTAAGGACTCGGTGATCACAGAGTGCGCCCACCCACGCGCCCCCCAGCGCGAGAACGTCCATGGACTCCGTCCTGGCATTTTAAGTCCGTGCTGTAGCTGTCTTTTGGCTGTAGCGCGGGCGCCAAGTGGTTAAGCCATAATGTGCTAGTATGCACCGCATACTAGCACATTATGAAAGACTTGCCTTAAAACGAATCCCTCCAGCGGTGTGCTGTCACTGCTTCTATCTTCACCCAATCTTCCTTCTGGGTTCGCACTCTCTGCCCATTTCAGTGGCTGGACAGCAGTGATGTCACCCCCATGCATGTGACTGGGAGTCAGGGTCACAGCACAAAACAGATTATAGCGCACACATTCAAGAATGACATTTATCCTGCAAGGCTAGTTAAAAACACCTGAACATATTCCAAAAAATACGGTGGTTTGGTCACACTATATGGTCATATAGTGCTAAGCCCACTTACTGCGACAAAGTACCCCGAATAAGTGGGTCCTACCCTAGTAATAGAATGAAAGATCCTGCGTCTCAACCATGGGAGCCAAGCTCCTCTATGTGGGAGAACTGAAGGGATTACTCCTATGCACTGGTGACCACTAATAAGGAGGTAATTAGGAGGGGGAAACCTGGACAGGGTCAATACAATATACAAAAACATATTTGGGGGGCACACCCTAAAATCCATTTAGATTCAAGATGGTGCCGCTACAAGACCAACAAACAGTACAAAACAGATTATAGCGCTCACGAGGGTTTGGTCACAAGCACAGTGCTCTTAGTGGACGACACACTCAGTGTGCTGTCAAATATCATGTTTACCAGCCCCTTCCTCCAGCTCTGCTCTCCGCGTTCTCTCCTGAGCTCTGCATAACGCTGACTGACTGCTGTGTGCTGCTACTACTAGTGATACTAACGGTTGAAGCTCACGTCACAGCTTGGGGGGCGTAGCTCTGCCATAGCTCCGCCTCTTCCACGGACAGTTTATGGGCGTGGCTTGTCCCTCTTCCAATGGTCCAATGATAGCGTGCATTATGCTGTGCTGCTGTGTAAGCTAAATTGTGCAGTGACTGGGCTGTGGGAGGAAGATAATGTTTTACCCACAGACTCCACAGCATCACAAACTTATGTACCTTATCTAATATGACGCTTCAATTTTGGCATGTATCATTGCTTGAGTCATTTTATTTTTACCTGCTAAAATGCAGAAATTGGGAGTTTTCCATGCTTGTGCTATTATTTGTTGTCGAAACGTCAGATTAGGAGGTTTCATGTTAAAGGGTTGTAAAGGTTCGTGTTTTTCATCCTATGCATTAAGGTGAAAAAACACCTGGCAGTCACCGGCCCCCCGTTTTACTTACCTGAGCCCCTTCCTCTCCTCGGCGCGTCCCCGCCGTCCTTCTCTCCACAAAGTCCCGGCTTTGATTGGACAGATTGATAGCAGCGCAGCCATTGGCTCCCGCTGCTGTCAATCAAATCCAATGACGCGGGGGCGGGGCCGAGTCATACACTCGCCGTCTATGGAAGCTGAATGAATGACTCAGGAGCGCGCCCGCAAGGTAATCCCCTTGGGAGAGCGCTTCTTCTAGGGGGTTATCTAATGCGGTGAGGAGCCGCGAGAGCCGCCGAGGGACCCCAGAAGAGGATGTTCTGGGCCACTCTGTGCAAAACGAGCTGCACAGTGGAAGTAAGTATAACATGTTTGTTATTTTAATTTTTTTTTAAAAACAAAGCTTTAGTATCACTTCAAGAAGAGCCACTGCAGGATCAGAGGAATGATTATCGTCTAAAAGGGGTGGAAATTATGTTAAATATATTTGCCTCATAACTAAATTTATTTAGCTACGGGGCAGTTCCACCAAATATGTAGGTGTGTGCCAGGGATAATACAGCCCCGGAAGCAGTGGGGAGACGCTTGCCTTTTTCTGGCCCTTGATGCATTATTCCTTCTACTGACACCAACAACGAGGCACCTTTCCTTTCACTGACACCAACAGTGGAGCATTATTTCTCCCACTTATTGTACGCCAACGATGGTGCATTATTCGTGCCACTAATATCAATGATGTGGCATTATTTCCCCCCACTGATATACAGGTTGGGGCACTATTAATCCCACTAATACCAATGATGGGGCACTATTTTTGCTACTATTGACCACGGTCGCTATTTAATTTTTTTACTCCCACTGACCACCAAGCCTGAGGTATTGAGTACTCCCACGCACGCTGGGGTATTTTCTACTCCCACTGGCCATAATTTTGCCCCCTAAAGTCCAAAAGACAGTAAACTGGCCCTTTGTTTAGAATATTTGGAGACCCCTGGCCTAGGCGATCCAAGTGGAAGTGGAAGCAGGTACCTGCTCACCAACAAGGGAAATGTTTCAAAAAGTGTGGAGAAGGGGCAGAAAAGTGGAACTTTCCCTTTTGGATGAAGTTTTACTTTAAAGCACAGGGAAATAAAAGGAAGAGGTTGTGTCTTTGCAGTATTTGGGAAGAGTTCCCTGATTGGCCCCTGAGGTTTCTTTGATGATGGTCCATTCTAAGATACCATCCCCCATTTCATATGATCTCAGCCATCTAACAATGTATTTTTATGAGTTTAGACTGAATGACCATCTGGAAATAGTCTGCTTCCTAATGTCTTGGGTGACATTGTAAGTTTTTTAAAATTTTAATACAGTTTATATTATGTGTTCCTGTGCATCTCATAGACAAAATGTAATTAAAATACATATGGCTATCATACCAAAATCATATACAGTAAGTATCATATTAAAACTCAGATTGATATAGCTATTTATGAAGACTGTACAAAAAAAGACTGTTCATCCAATTTCACCTGGCCCATTTAAGCCACCCACCAGGACATCATCCCCAGTGGTTGCCATTTTTTTGAACCTGTATTGCTGAGAGGTGGTCTGCCAAGAAGGGACTGTTTTCTTACTTTACTCTGTGGATTACAAGCACTCTCTGTTGAGAGAGTGAAAGCTCAACAGGCTGCAGCAAGGAGTACATGGAAGGGCGACGTGATAATTCATGATAGTTTGGTTGGTTGCAGACTGGTTGGTAAGTTTAGCTGGGAATTTTCTTTAGTTTTGTTTGACAAACATCTGCGTTCCATGTGCTCCTTACTGCAAAGGCCAGTTATAGGTGGGGATAGTGGCCATTTGTTTGTAGTGTTGGAATACTGGTGAGAGAACGCACTGGACACCTTTGCTGACATTGTGCTAGATTATGCTGGGTGCCCAGCGCACCCCTGTGCCTTTAAGGAGGGGTGGGCTACCTCCAGGCTCGCCTGCCCTCTGCCTACCCATTAACTACTTGACCACTGGGCACTTAAACCCCCTTCCTAACCAGACCAATTTTAAGCTTTCGGTGCTCTCACACTTTGAATAATTACTCAGTCATGTAACACTGTACCCATATGGAATGTTTGTCCTTTTTTCACACAAATAGAGCTTTCTTTTAGTAGTATTTAATCACCGCTGGGATTTTTATTTTTTGCGCTATAAATCAAAAAATACTGAAAATTCTGTAAAAAAAAAATGTCTTTGTTTGTTAAAATTTAGCAAATTTGTAATTTTTCTTCATACATTTTGGCCAAAATGTATACTGCTACATATCTTTGGTAAAAATAATCAAAATTGGTGGATATTATTTGGTCGGTGAGAAAGTTATAGAGTACGCAAGCTATGGTGCCAATCTCGGAAAATTGATCACACCTGAAGTACTGACGACCTCTCTCATTTCTTGAGACCCTAACATGCCAGGAAAGTACAAATACCCACCAAATGACCTCTTTTTGGAAAGTAGACATTCCAAGGTAATTAGAAAGAGGCACAGTGAGGTTTTTGAAGTTGTCATTTTTTCCCACAATTCTTTGCAAAATCAAGATTTTCTTTTCTTTATTTTTTCCACAAAATTGTCACTATGAGGTTATTTCTCACACACAGCATATGCATACCACATATTACACCCCAAAATACATTCTGCTACTCCTCCTGAGTATGACGATACCACATGTGTGAGTTTTACACAGCGTGGCCACATACAGAGGCCCAACAAGCAGGGAGCACCGTCAGGCGTTCTAGGGGCATAAATTTCAAGTCTAATTTGACTATCTAATTACACTTTGAGGCACTGTAGTGGCATGCATGCAAACTGATGTGGCATAGATGAGCCGTGGATGTGGATGGTTGGGTATGGATGGGATGGCTGAGTATGGCTGGGTGGGTATGGCTGAGTGTGGGTGGGATGGCTGGGTATGGATGGATGAGTATTGCAGAGTGTGACAGGGGTCACTTGGGGCACAGGGGGAATGAGAACCCCACCATGATCTGTGATAGTCATATTCAATGCTGTATATACATGGTATATATTGGGTGTATATTGTGTGTGGGCTGTTGTGTCCTAATTGCTGTGATGAGGTAGGGGGTGATTACATTCTACTGTCTAGTGTGGCTTGTGGTAATTAAGTCTGTAATTATAGGTATTGTACTCTAGCAGACAGACAGGCTGGGGACCACAAAGGGTCATGCATAATCATTTAAACTGAAAAGGATTAGCTAACGAACTCACCTATTGTCTCTTAAGAGATGTCAAAATAATGTGCATAGTGGGAGACATTGGGGCTTGTCGTGGAATTATTGGTTGCTTGCAGAGCACACTGCAATAATGCTATCTTTAGGTTAAGTTGCTAAGAGATGAAATCTGACCTGTGCTTAGATAGCACAGGAATTATAGGCTAAGATCCACTCACCGTTCATTCGTCCCATCATTCATCCCAAAAAGGCAGCATCACACAGCTTATGTTCTCATCTCAGCAAGCCAGCATGACTGCCTAGCCGACGCCTAATCATAGGCTTTTATTAAACTCAAAAGATCTCACACAGGAGGTGATTGGCTGCAGCAACCAATCCCCTCAGCCATGGGCGGGGACATCACAGGATGTCCCTTCCACACAGGAAAATGGCAATACCTGGACATTCCTTCCAACAGGAGATGCCATACATGAATCCCACTCAAGAAATATGGCTTAAAGGATTCAATACAATAATACATACAATGAATACAATAACGTATGATGGCTAAAGTTACCGTTGATAGGAATTCTTATTCTGCGCTATTCCATAGAATAACGCATATTAAGATTATACTATTATTGAATGGGGGAGGGAGGCTATCTGCAGATGCGCACTACGAATCCCAATCAATGTTGATCAGACACAGCAGAGACAAGAGCACGCATTTGCTCATAACCAATTATGTTGTTGCAGAGCGAGGACATCCCCTCCTCAACAATTGTCCGTGCTAATGCCCAGAGGGCCCCCCGTCGGTGGATATATCCGCACCCTGCAAACATCACACTCCAACCTCAAGACGTTTTCCCCTATCAGACGGGATTCAACCAGCCTCAGACTACCCCAATCAGTTCTTTTAGAGCGGGTTGCGGAAGTACTAACACTGGGTGACACTATGACAATACATATTAAATACATCTCCATAAAAATCTCCACAACAGTCCTCCTTTTTTGTCATATGCACCCCATGTGTCCCTCGATGAAAGTTGATCTGCTTCTTACACCCGGAAATGAATCAGTCCTTAGTCCATAAAAAGGAAAACACGGCTTGACATGTAGACTCTACTCTTCAGGGGCATGACTTATAAAGGAGGACACGACATGGTGAGCTGTAGTAATCGCCGATCGGTCTGTGATCCTCTGTGTCTTGTATGTGGGTCCGGCTTCGGGGTGTCTCATCAAGGAAACTCTGGTCACGCGTCCAATCAGGCAACAGGCGCACCTCGTCACGACATAGAAAGAATAGAAATAAAAACGACATGAGTATATATATTCCCACTTCCTTTAACCACGATCCGCTGTGAAATAAAAATTAGATCCCCAAAGATTTCCAGACCCTTAAAATAGACTCCCAACCTTCACTTAGCTACAGCTCTGGCTTCAACAATTACATGAAGAACCCTATCCTTAACTGATGAGAATTGTTCAATCGTATCCCAAGCCCGAGCCCCCCCCCCCATGCAGGACCCCATGCCCAGACCTGGTCGGGGTTGGTGAACAAATCCCTTCTAGCTGTCCCTGCCGTTCTTAATTTCCAGCGCCATCAGATCCTCGCGATCGGCCGCGACCTAAGGTGTTGGAACAGCTTCACCATCACGCATGAACCTCTTGCTTTGGGGGAATTACCTTTATAAGCTGCAGATCAGCATAAACACCAAACTAAAGTTCAAAAACACTTGTGGGCTGCCTAGATACCCAAACCGACAAGAGGCAGAGCCATTAAAACTAACCAATTTTACCCTCTAAAAATGCATCGTTAGATTCCATTGACAAGTGTCTGTTTGGAGTCTTCACCAGTTTGTCAAAACTCCTCATACCCATAATAACATCATAAATGGCATGTACCGCTGTCATCGCTGGGGACTAAAACTTGGTGAAGACTCAGAACAGACCATCGGTCCTGTTCGCTTTCTGAGCTAGTCAGGACATACACTTTACATAATAACTTGGGATGCTTTTTCACCGTTACCCTCGCTAAAATTTACTAAACAACAAAAATATAAATAAACAAAGATACTCCTCATTCTTTGGTGTGGTTGAGCCGCTTCTTGCAGTGGCTGGCGTGGTCTCATCCCTCAAGCTTTTTTTACAACGACCCAGTCACCTGGTTGGAAAGAATGTAAACTGATTATTGAGTCAGGGTCCAGGAGGGACTCGTGAACCCTGTGGTGGACATTTTGAAGTTCATGTCACAACGATCGCACCTCCCCCATCAGCCGAGAATATAAGTGACAGCTAATGAGGAGAGTACGACCCTGGTTTTGATTGACCTCCAAACAACCCTCATATGACAATAACCCAGACATCGGGACTGTGGTCACTGCATAACCTGTGCGTGGCTTACAATACCTGGAACCATTGACAAAAGGTTCTTAGCCTCTGGGATGGGAACCTACTTCACCAGACTGCTGCTTGCCGATTCAAATTCTATCAAAGAAAGACAGTCTTGGCACAAACTTGGTTAGAATTACAGAGGTTATTATTAGTTTGACAAAAAAAAAAAAACTGTCACTCTTACATTTATCACTTCTCCCCCCTTTTCTTCCTCATTACAGACTGAAGGAAGAAATGCGTGGTGCAGGAAAAAAGAAACAATGAAATAACCTAGGATACTTTTACCTCCCATAGACTCATATTTATCCATATGTACAGCTGTCTACATACACCTGTTCTCTATGTACAAACTCCTTGGACCTGAAAAATACTTATAAGCAAAATCATTACTCTATCCTTCATATTTAACCTGCAAAGAATGGTAAATTGTCAATGACATTCTTTCAAAACCGATTCAAACAGAACCCTCCGTAACCCTTACTTTTCCCGTTCCTACAAAAATACAACAGCGGCGACACATCGAAGGATCGCCGCGGTAAGTTCGAACATATTCACGTTAATACATACAAACATTCCGATACAAACGTGGGGGAAATACTTCCCAGTTTCCAAAACCACAAATGAAAAAAACAAAAACAGCCAGAATTCTCCCTTTGCTCTTTCAGCAATAGAAAAAAATACAATGGGAACATGAGAGCTAGACATGTGCACACTGAAATATTTCGTTTCGGAATTTCGTTTTCGTCCAAAAAATAAATTTATTTAGTTACTCCCGAAATTCGTTTTTATTTATTTCGTTTTTCGTTAAAAATTGCATTCGTCTGAAAATCTGAATTAATTAAGGTCGAATCTGTCATTGAAGGCTTATGGTGTCTGTCGAATGTTCAAAGAAGATTCGACGGAGCAGCGAAACTGTACGACTCTGCAATCATACATTTCCGGTCGAATGTTCCGCCCACAAGCAGTGATCTTTTCTCTCTATGTTGAATCTTTTCTCTCTATAATGTCGAATCTTTTCTCTCCTATGTCGAATCTTTTCTCTCTATAATGTCGAATCTTTTCTCTCTATAATGTCAAATCTTTTCTCTCCTATGTCGAATCTTTTCTCTCCTATGTCGAATCTTTTCTCTCTATAATGTCAAATCTTTTCTCTCCTATGTCGAATCTTTTCTCTCTATAATGTCAAATCTTTTCTCTCCTATGTCGAATCTTTTCTCTCCTATGTCGAATCTTTCCTCTCCTATGTCGAATCTTTCCTCTCCTATGTCGAATCTTTCCTCTCCTATGTCGAATCTTTCCTCTCCTATGTCGAATCTTTCCTCTCCTATGTCGAATCTTTCTCTCCTATGTCGAATCTTTTCTCTCTATAATGTCGAATCTTTTCTCTCCTATGTAGAATAATCTTGGACTAATAGAGTTAAGGTTAGGCAGACAGGTTCGATAGACACAGATTGTTATTGTCAGCGTCACGTCGAATCTCCTATCTATATCGAACTGTTGTAGCAACGAAAACGAAAATAAAGCATTTGTTTATGTCGGATCTTTCGGTTTTCGGATTCTGTGCTTTCGTTTTCGTTTGTTAAAACGATAACGAAAATAGCTGAAATTCGGACGAAAATGCATTCGGACGAAAACGAATGCACATGTCTAATGAGAGCAGCTCGAGAACCTTCATGGACCAGCCATACAAAGTTCAAACAAACGGGCATGAGAATTTAACCACCATTCCTCCTCTGAGAATCACAAAAGCGTGTACTACACCTCCATCAACACTCATCATTACAGATTTCTGAAGCCGCAGCTGAACTACATCCATTCCAGAGGGATACCCAAAATAGTATCCTTGGACCACCTATGTTAATCTTTTTGGGGTTCAAAGGCCTTTGCCCCAAAACTAGGCTTCGTGCACTGTGTGACCATCTGACTGTGGGAAGCCTCCATTCCTTCCCTTTGCACAGACCTCCTTGTGTCCATGGCGATTCGAATCGGTTTATCGTCTTAAACCTGCGTCCAGGTTAAACCGTTGCACCCATTTTCGGAGATCACCGCCCGGTGTCTTCTTATACGGTGAATTGAAGAACTACAACCACTATATGGTCAAGTCCTCCAACTAGAAACCCTAACCGAGGCGTCAACTTTATGGCTTGTTGTCCCAACACTTTTGGAACTACAGCAACAACCACAGATCAACCCCCAAATTAGGCCTCTACCCCTCACAGTGCATGCATACACAAGCATTTTCCGCTATACACCCATACACTGCGTTGTCAGACTAAACCACACAGAACAATTACGCCAGTTTACCACCTGCAGAACAATGTGGCTTCTCTCTGTATCTAGATCAGTGATTCTCAACCAGGGTTCCGTGGAACCCTAGGGTTCCTCCAGAGGTTGTTAGGGGTTCCTTCAGCATTGGGCAATTTCTGCCTCTCAGATAATTTCCTACTGACACCATTGATCTTTTTAGCTATCTGTAAGGAGGTAATTCTTCCCAATGACCACAAGTGTAAGGACCATCCTTCCCACTGACCATCACACAAAGGTATCATGAATTGTAGATTTCTAATTTTAGCAGGGGTTCCCCGAGACCGGAGAACTATTTCAAAGGTTCCTCTGTGTTGAAAAGGTTGAGAAAGGCTGATCTAGATGATAAAACAATGGTGATGCCCCCCTGTTTTTCTCTCTACCCAAAACTGTATTACAGTACAAAACTTCACAAAACTGGAACAAAATATAAAACACTTTTAAATGCAAAAATGTTTTTCTATTTTCCTTCCAAACAAATCTCATTGCTCACCTTTAAAAACCCCAAGCTCCTCCCACCAACTTTCTGCTGATATATAAATGCTGAAAAGAAACTTCCGGTTATGCTCAGCTACTTAAAAAAACCAAACTGGTTTATTTACATATCAATTGTTCAGGAAGAGGGAGGGGGAGGGGAGGCCTTAGCCCTAATCGCCTTGTCTATCAAGACTTCAAAAAAATCCATGGCTACACATCATATATATTTCAACCATTTAAAACCTTGTCAAGGAAATGATGGAATAAACCCCCCTTTGCAAATGGGAGGGAATCCCCCCCTGACCCACATTCCCTGGAAGTCAGACCATAAGTTGGGACTCAAAATACAAACTCCTGCCAAAAGATGGCTATACAGTACAAGTTCCAAAAAATGAATTGCCCTCTGGGAAACTCCCAAATATTTAAACATAAAAACACATCATTGTACAAAAACTCTGTTAGTCTTACAATCTATCAAAATTCAGTGTAAAGTGAAGTTTTTCTTAAAACCAAAATCCAATGCAAAAAAAACGCCGCTCATATACTGCAAAGTCAGCTGACCCTGCAATAGCTTACATTCACTTAAATGAAAACAGAGAAACCTTCCTCCTAACACCATCTGCATGGAGTTTGGGGGGAGGTCAACGCAGAGACAGGGACAACATGCACACTCCAAATGCTGGTAGGTCAGCCAGATCCCATCCATAAATAGGCCCCAGCATGTGCGTGTGTCCGCAAGCACGTTGTGGCCCCTCGGGGTATGACCGCGCTATCTCAAGATACCACTCTACTCAACTCAAAAGGTGATGCTTAGAAAAACTATTTAATCTAGCAAACGCATAAAACAGGACAAAACTGCGCCAATCAACAAATGCCAACACAGTATCCAGGGGCTGATGTGCACCAACCACTAGATACCAAAAAAACAATGGCCAATGATTATAAAACATGACAAAAGTCCAGATGAATGTCCAGATGATGCAATAAAAACCCCAAAAATTAAACCACAATACTGAATTATAGAGCTAAAAATGATGGATTAATAGTCCCACTGCAAAGGCATAAATCCTGCAAAATCACAAGCTGAGATCAGCAGATGACCATGCAACACACAGTGACCTCATCAAACAAAGGTAAGGCAACAGCCTACCAGAGGCAAGCCCATGAATGGTGGATGAACCATCGCAAGCCTCATGGACAACAACAACAATGGCGCCATGCAATTTTTCCCGCCAAAACCAGCATGGGACGTCACAATGAACGCCACATGGGTTCCCCCACACAAAGGAAAAGCACAAATGGCCTCCACCAGGTTCTAACGCAGAAAAGACCGCACTACCCAATTCGCACCAAACATCAAAATCTGCCCCAAAGCTGAGAAATTCCACCAGCAACATAGCTGATGAATGCCACAGCATGGTCACATGATATCATACCCAAAGGAAAGGTGGCTGCACCTTCCCTTATAGGATACCCACAGGCTAAGGAAAAACTGTGCCTCAAAATGGCAGACAAACCTGCAAGACTAACAAAAGCCAAGAATGGCGCCATTACTTTTTCCCGCCAAAACCAGCATGGGACATCAAAAGAAAATCAAAAATGTTTTTCTCCACAAAGACAGACTACACCATTGAGATTTTTCTAAATTATCATCAAAATCCACTGAAAAAGGAGTCAGCTACACTCTACAAGGACCACATGTACACTTACAAACTTAAACCCTTTGGCCAACTAAACAGCACATTCAATAAATGTTAGTTACATGACAATATTAAAAACATGTTCATTTCTCTAAGTTAATATACTCTGAGATATTCACCACTTTTCTCTACCTAAAGTTCACACACACAGTGGCCTCAGCTTCCATAACAAGCCATTGCAGAGACATTATATTGTCTGCCTTCTAGCAATGCCTGGCCACTTGGATATGCGGCGGGAACTTTCAACTCAAAAACCAAACTCTTTACTTAAAATATTTTTACACTTATGGGGACATGTGTCTTTGTCCCCTATAAAGGCAAAAATCACAATCTATCCATTTCTATTTTTCATAGAAATCACAAACACTACACACATACAGTATATTGTTGCTTGTACATCAGATTATCTCTCAGGGCGTAATCCCTGCATGCTATTTACAGAGAGTCACCAACTTCCACCATTGTAACTGATAGATGCTGGCTGCCCCTCCCCCACTAAAGCACATGGCTTATGGCTCAATGCAGCGGCCATCAATAACAATGCAGCCAAACAATCTAATCACATACAGTCTATATTTCTCATTTCATACACAATATACAGTTTCCATCAGCATTCACACAGGCACAAACACTACACACAACTTTGTAATGAAAATTGGAAAGTCAATAGTGTCGTGGAATTTCTAGGCTGTTGTTTGCAGAGCACACAGCCTATAATTCCTGTGCTCTATAAGCACACACTTTAGATTCATCTTTTTGCAATAATGCTATCTTTAGCTAAGTTTGCTAAGATCCACTCACCGTTCATACATCCCATACATCCCAAGAAGGCAGCATCACACAGCTTATGTTCTCATCTCTTGGCAGGCCAGCATGACTGCCTGGCCGACGCCTAATCATAGGCTTTTATTAACCTCAAAAGATCTCAGGACAGGAGGTGATTGGCTGCAGCAACCAATCACCTCCCCCCATGGGCGGGGACATCACAGGATGTCCCTTCCACACGGAAGGCATGTCCTTGTATGGTCATTCTCCTAACAGGCAATGCTGTATATGAATCCCACTCAAGAAAGGATTTAATACAATAATACATACAATGAATACAATAACGTATGATGGCTAAAGTTACCGTTGACAGGAATCCTCATTCTGCGCCATTCCATAGAATAACACACATTCAGATTATACTATTATTTAATGGGGGAGGGAGGCTATCTGCAGACGCGCACTACGAATCCCAATCAATGTTGATCAGACACAGCCGAGACAAGAGTACGCATCTGCTCATAACCAATGATGTTGTTGTTGCAGAGCGAGGACATCCCCTCCTCAACGATCGTCCGTGCTAATGCACAGAGGGCCCCCCGTCGGTGGACATATCCGCACCCTGCAAACATCACACTCCAACCTCAAGACGTTTTCCCCTATCAGACGGGATTCAACCAGCCTCAGACTACCCCAATCAGCTCTTTTAGAGCGGGTTGCGGAAGTACTAACACTGGGTGACACTATGACAATACATATTAAATACATCTTCATAAAAATCTCCACAACAATAGATACACAACTTTCAAACATGTTGGCAGTGATAGCCATGCTGCCTGCCCCTCCCCCACTAAAGCACATGGCTTATGGCTCAATGCAGCCAAACACTCTTACAGCAAACAGCTTACCCACACAAACACCCAGGCACATGCAGGCATACCCACACAGGCACACACAATCAAATTCACAAGCATACAATCTCTCTCCCAACAAAAACACACACAATCGGATTCGCAGACATACACGCACACACGCATCTCTCATAATGCAAGCATACAGCATTATTTCAAAAAGACGAAAAATGTGTTCTTTTACAAAGTACAGCCTCTTCGCGCATCACATCGCAGGTCCACTCTCCCCCCTCTGCTGATGTGATGTTCAAAGAGGCCGCAATTGGTCCAATCAGAGTCGCCATTACTGTTGTGGAATTTCTCGGCTGCTGTTTGCAGAGCACACAGCCTATAATTCCTGTGCGATCTAAGCACACATCAGATTTCATCTCTTTGCAATAATGCTATCTTTAAGTTAAGTTTGCTAAGATCCACTCACCGTTCATACGTCCCATACATCCCAAGAAGGCAGCATCACACAGCTTATGTTCTCATCTCTTGGCAGGCCAGCATGACTGTCTAGCCGACGCCTAATCATAGGCTTTTATTAAACTCAAAAGATCTCACACAGGAGGCGATTGGCTGCAGCAACCAATCCCCTCCCCCATGGGCGGGGACCTCACAGGATGTCCCTTCCACACAGGAAAATGGCAATACCTGGACATTCCTTCCAACAGGAGATGCCATACATGAATCCCACTCAAGAAATATGGCTTAAAGGATTCAATACAATAATACATACAATGAATACAATAACGTATGATGGCTAAAGTTACCGTTGATAGGAATTCTTATTCTGCGCTATTCCATAGAATAACGCATATTAAGATTATACTATTATTGAATGGGGGAGGGAGGCTATCTGCAGATGCGCACTACGAATCCCAATCAATGTTGATCAGACACAGCCGAGACAAGAGTACGCATCTGCTCATAACCAATGATGTTGTTGTTGCAGAGCGAGGACATCCCCCTCCTCAACGATCGTCCGTGCTAATGCACAGAGGGCCCCCCGTCGGTGGACATATCCGCACCCTGCAAACATCACACTCCAACCTCAAGACGTTTTCCCCTATCAGACGGGATTCAACCAGCCTCAGACTACCCCAATCAGCTCTTTTAGAGCGGGTTGCGGAAGTACTAACACTGGGTGACACTATGACAATACATATTAAATACATCTCCATAAAAATCTCCACAACACATCCCAGAGCCAAAGTCCCCCCTAACAAGCAGGCGTCCCAGAGCCGGAGTCCCTCCTTGCAAGCAGGCGTCCCAGAGCCGGAGTCCCTCCTTGCAAGCAGGCGTCCCAGAGCCGGAGTCCCTCCTTGCAAGCAGGCGTCCCAGAGCCGGAGTCCCTCCTTGAGAGCAGGCGTCCCAGAGCCGGAGTCCCTCCTTGCAAGCAGGCGTCCCAGAGCCGGAGTCCCTCCTTGCAAGCAGGCGTCCCAGAGCCGGAGTCCCTCCTTGCAAGCAGGCGTCCCAAAACCGGAGTCCCTCCTTGCGAGCAGGCGTCCCAGAGCCGGAGTCCCTCCTAGCAAGCAGGCGTCCCAGAGCCGGAGTCCCTCCTAGCAAGCAGGCGTCCCAGAGCCTGAGTCCCCCCTTGCAAACAGGCGTCCCAGAGCCGGAGTCCCTCCTTGCAAGCAAGCGTCCCAGAGCCGGAGTCCCCCCTTGCAAGCAGGAGTCCCTCCTTGCAAGCAGGCGTCATAGAGCCGGAGTCCCTCCTTGCAAGCAGGCGTCCCAGATCCGGAGTCCCCCCTTGCAAACAAGCGTCCCAGAGCCAGAATCCCCCCTTGCAAGCAGGCGTCCCAGAGCCGGAGTCCCTCCTAGCAAGCAGGCATGCCAGAGCCGGAGTCCCTCCTTGCCAACAGGCGTCCCAGAGCCGGAGTCCCTCCTTGCAAGCAAGCGTCCCAGAGCCGGAGTCCCCCCCTGCAAGCAGGAGTCCCTCCTTCCAAGCAGGCGTCCCAGAGCCGGAGTCCCCCCTTGCAAGCAGGAATCCCCCCTTGCAAGCAGGCGTCCCAGAGCCGGAGTCCCTCCTAGCAAGCAGGCGTCCCAGAGCCGGAGTCCCTCCTTGCAAGCAGGCGTCCCAGAGCCGGAGTCCCTCCTTGCAAGCAGGCGTCCCAGAGCCGGAGTCCCTCCTTGCAAGCAGGCGTCCCAGAGCCGGAGTCCCTCCTTGCAAGCAGGCGTCCCAGAGCCGGAGTCCCTCCTTGCAAGCAGGCGTCCCAGAGCCGGAGTCCCCCCTTGCAAACAGGCGTCCCAGAGCCGGAGTCCCCCCTTGCAAACAGGCGTCCCAGAGCCGGAGTCCCTCCTTGCAAGCAAGCGTCCCAGAGCCGGAGTCCCCCCTTGCAAGCAGGAGTCCCAGAGCCGGAGTCCTTCCTTGCAAGCAGGCGTCCCAGAGCCGGAGTCCCTCCTTGCAAGCAGGCGTCCCAGAGCCGGAGTCCCTCCTTGCAAGCAGGCGTCCCAGAGCCGGAGTCCCTCCTTGCAAGCAGGCGTCCCAGAGCCGGAGTCCCTCCTTGCAAGCAGGCGTCCCAGAGCCGGAGTCCCTCCTTGCAAGCAGGCGTCCCAGAGCCGGAGTCCCTCCTTGCAAGCAGGCGTCCCAGAGCCGGAGTCCCTCCTTGCAAGCAGGCGTCCCAGAGCCGGAGTCCCTCCTTGCAAGCAGGCGTCCCAGAGCCGGAGTCCCTCCTTGCAAGCAGGCGTCCCAGAGCCAGAGTCCCCCCTAGCAAGCAGGCGTCCCAGAGCCGGAGTCCCCCCTAGCAAGCAGGCGTCCCAGAGCCGGAGTCCCCCCTTGCAAACAGGCGTCCCAGAGCCGGAGTCCCCCCTTGCAAACAGGCGTCCCAGAGCCGGAGTCCCTCCTTGCAAGCAAGCGTCCCAGAGCCGGAGTCCCCCCTTGCAAGCAGGAGTCCCTCCTTCCAAGCAGGCATCCCAGAGCCAGAGTCCCTCCTTGCAAGCAGGCGTCCCAGAGCCGGAGTCCCTCCTTGCAAGCAGGCGTCCCAGAGCCGGAGTCCCTCCTTGCAAGCAGGCGTCCCAGAGCCGGAGTCCCTCCTTGCAAGCAGGCGTCCCAGAGCCGGAGTCCCTCCTTGCAAGCAGGCGTCCCAGAGCCGGAGTCCCTCCTTGCAAGCAGGCGTCCCAGAGCCGGAGTCCCTCCTAGCAAGCAATCATCCCCAAGCCGGAGTCCCCTCTTGCAAGCAGTCCTCCCAGAGCCGGAGTCCCCTCTTGCAAGCAGTCCTCCCAGAGCCGGAGTCCCGCCTAGCAAGCAGGCGTCCCAGAGCCAGAGTCCCCCCTAGCAAGCAGGCGTCCCAGAGCCGGAGTCCCCCCTTGCAAACAGGCGTCCCAGAGCCGGAGTCCCCCCTTGCAAACAGGCGTCCCAGAGCCGGAGTCCCTCCTTGCAAGCAAGCGTCCCAGAGCCGGAGTCCCCCCTTGCAAGCAGGAGTCCCTCCTTCCAAGCAGGCATCCCAGAGCCAGAGTCCCTCCTTGCAAGCAGGCGTCCCAGAGCCGGAGTCCCTCCTTGCAAGCAGGCGTCCCAGAGCCGGAGTCCCTCCTTGCAAGCAGGCGTCCCAGAGCCGGAGTCCCTCCTTGCAAGCAGGCGTCCCAGAGCCGGAGTCCCTCCTTGCAAGCAGGCGTCCCAGAGCCGGAGTCCCTCCTTGCAAGCAGGCGTCCCAGAGCCGGAGTCCCTCCTTGCAAGCAGGCGTCCCAGAGCCGGAGTCCCTCCTAGCAAGCAATCATCCCCAAGCCGGAGTCCCCTCTTGCAAGCAGTCCTCCCAGAGCCGGAGTCCCCTCTTGCAAGCAGTCCTCCCAGAGCCGGAGTCCCGCCTAGCAAGCAGGCGTCCCAGAGCCAGAGTCCCTCCTAGCAAGCAGGCGTCCCAGAGCCAGAGTCCCCCCTAGCAAGCAGGCGTCCCAGAGCCGGAGTCCCTCCTTGCAAGCAGGCGTCCCAGAGCCGGAGTCCCTCCTTGCAAGCAGGCGTCCCAGAGCCGGAGTCCCTCCTTGCAAGCAGGCGTCCCAGAGCCGGAGTCCCTCCTTGCAAGCAGGCGTCCCAGAGCCGGAGTCCCTCCTTGCAAGCAGGCGTCCCAGAGCCGGAGTCCCTCCTTGCAAGCAGGCGTCCCAGAGCCGGAGTCCCTCCTTGAAAGCAGGCGTCCCAGAGCCGGAGTCCCTCCTTGCAAGCAGGCGTCCCAGAGCCGGAGTCCCTCCTTGCAAGCAGGCGTCCCAGAGCCGGAGTCCCCCCTTGCAAGCAGGAGTCCCTCCTTGCAAGCAGGCGTCATAGAGCCGGAGTCCCTCCTTGCAAGCAGGCGTCCCAGAGCCGGAGTCCCTCCTTGAGAGCAGGCGTCCCAGAGCCGGAGTCCCTCCTTGCAAGCAGGTGTCCCAGAGCCGGAGTCCCTCCTTTCAAGCAGGCGTCCCAGAGCCGGAGTCCCTCCTTGCAAGCAGGTGTCCCAGAGCCGGAGTCCCCCCTTGCAAGCAGGCGTCCCAGAGCCGGAGTCCCCCCTTGCAAGCAGGCATCCCAGAGCCGGAGTCCCCCCTTGCAAGCAGGCATCCCAGAGCCGGAGTCCTCCCTTGCAAGCAGGCGTCTCAGAGCCCGAGTCCCCCCTTGCAAGCAGGCGTCCCAGAGCCGGAGTCCCCCCTTGCAAGCAGGCGTCCCAAAGCCGGAGTCCCCCCTTGCAAGCAGGCGTCCCAAAGCCGGAGTCCCTCCTTGCAAGCAGACGTCCCAGAGCCGGAGTCCCTCCTTGAAAGCAGGCGTCCTAGAGCCGGAGTCCCCCCTAGCAAGCAGGCGTCCCAGAGCCGGAGTCCCCCCTAGCAAGCAGGCGTCCCAGAGCCGGAGTCCCCCCTTGCAAGCAGGAGTCCCTCCTTCCAAGCAGGCGTCCCAGAGCCGGAGTCCCTCCTTGCAAGCGGGCGTCCCAGTGCCTGAGTCCCTCCTTGCAAGCGGGCGTCCCAGAGCCGGAGTCCCTCCTTGCAAGCAGGCGTCCCAGAGCCGGAGTCCCTCCTAGCAAGCAGGCGTCCCAGAGCCGGAGTCCCTCCTAGCAAGCAGGCGTCCCAGAGCCTGAGTCCCCCCTTGCAAAAAGGCGTCCCAGAGCCGGAGTCCCTCCTTGCAAGCAAGCGTCCCAGAACCGGAGTCCCCCCTTGCAAGCAGGAGTCCCTCCTTGCAAGCAGGCGTCATAGAGCCGGAGTCCCCCCTTGCAAGCAGGCGTCCCAGAGCCGGAGTCCCTCCTTGCAAGCAGGCGTCCCAGAGCCGGAGTCCCTCCTAGCAAGCAGGCGTCCCAGAGCCTGAGTCCCCCCTTGCAAAAAGGCGTCCCAGAGCCGGAGTCCCTCCTTGCAAGCAAGCGTCCCAGAACCGGAGTCCCCCCTTGCAAGCAGGAGTCCCTCCTTGCAAGCAGGCGTCATAGAGCCGGAGTCCCCCCTTGCAAGCAGGCGTCCCAGAGCCGGAGTCCCTCCTTGCAAGCAGGCGTCCCAGAGCCGGAGTCCCTCCTTGCAAGCAGGTGTCCCAGAGCCGGAGTCCCTCCTTTCAAGCAGGCGTCCCAGAGCCGGAGTCCCTCCTTGCAAGCAGGTGTCCCAGAGCCGGAGTCCCCCCTTGCAAGCAGGCGTCCCAGAGCCGGAGTCCCCCCTTGCAAGCAGGCATCCCAGAGCCGGAGTCCCCCCTTGCAAGCAGGCATCCCAGAGCCGGAGTCCTCCCTTGCAAGCAGGCGTCTCAGAGCCCGAGTCCCCCCTTGCAAGCAGGCGTCCCAGAGCCGGAGTCCCCCCTTGCAAGCAGGCGTCCCAAAGCCGGAGTCCCCCCTTGCAAGCAGGCGTCCCAAAGCCGGAGTCCCTCCTTGCAAGCAGACGTCCCAGAGCCGGAGTCCCTCCTTGAAAGCAGGCGTCCTAGAGCCGGAGTCCCCCCTAGCAAGCAGGCGTCCCAGAGCCGGAGTCCCCCCTAGCAAGCAGGCGTCCCAGAGCCGGAGTCCCCCCTAGCAAGCAGGCGTCCCAGAGCCGGAGTCCCCCCTTGCAAGCAGGAGTCCCTCCTTCCAAGCAGGCGTCCCAGAGCCGGAGTCCCTCCTTGCAAGCGGGCGTCATAGAGCCGGAGTCCCCCCTTGCAAGCAGGAATCCCCCCTTGCAAGCAGGCATCACAGAGCCAGAGTCCCTCCTTGCAAGCAGGCGTCCCAGAGCCGGAGTCCCCCCTTGCAAGCAGGAGTCCCTCCTTCCAAGCAGGCGTCCCAGAGCCGGAGTCCCTCCTTGCAAGCGGGCGTCATAGAGCCGGAGTCCCCCCTTGCAAGCAGGAATCCCCCCTTGCAAGCAGGCATCACAGAGCCAGAGTCCCTCCTTGCAAGCAGGCGTCCCAGAGCCGGAGTCCCTCCTTGCAAGCAGGCGTCCCAGAGCCGGAGTCCCTCCTTGCAAGCAGGCGTCCCAGAGCCGGAGTCCCTCCTTGCAAGCAGGCGTCCCAGAGCCGGAGTCCCTCCTAGCAAGCAGGCGTCCCAGAGCCAGAGTCCCCCCTAGCAAGCAGGCGTCCCAGAGCCGGAGTCCCCCCTTGCAAACAGGCGTCCCAGAGCCGGAGTCCCTCCTTGCAAGCAAGCGTCCCAGAGCCGGAGTCCCCCCTTGCAAGCAGGAGTCCCAGAGCCGGAGTCCCTCCTTGCAAGCAGGCGTCCCAGAGCCGGAGTCCCTCCTTGCAAGCAGGCGTCCCAGAGCCGGAGTCCCCCCTTGCAAACAGGCGTCCCAGAGCCGGAGTCCCCCCTTGCAAACAGGCGTCCCAGAGCCGGAGTCCCTCCTTGCAAGCAAGCGTCCCAGAGCCGGAGTCCCCCCTTGAAAGCAGGAGTCCCTCCTTGCAAGCAGGCGTCCCAGAGCCGGAGTCCCTCCTTGCAAGCAAGCGTCCCAGAGCCGGAGTCCCTCCTTGCAAGCAAGCGTCCCAGAGCCGGAGTCCCTCCTTGCAAGCAGGCGTCCCAGAGCCGGAGTCCCTCCTTGCAAGCAGGCGTCCCAGAGCCGGAGTCCCTCCTTGCAAGCAGGCGTCCCAGAGCCAGAGTCCCCCCTAGCAAGCAGGCGTCCCAGAGCCGGAGTCCCCCCTAGCAAGCAGGCGTCCCAGAGCCGGAGTCCCCCCTTGCAAACAGGCGTCCCAGAGCCGGAGTCCCTCCTTGCAAGCAAGCGTCCCAGAGCCGGAGTCCCCCCTTGCAAGCAGGAGTCCCAGAGCCGGAGTCCTTCCTTGCAAGCAAGCGTCCCAGAGCCGGAGTCCCCCCTTGCAAGCAGGAGTCCCAGAGCCGGAGTCCTTCCTTGCAAGCAGGCGTCCCAGAGCCGGAGTCCCTCCTTGCAAGCAGGCGTCCCAGAGCCGGAGTCCCCCCTTGCAAACAGGCGTCCCAGAGCCGGAGTCCCCCTTGCAAACAGGCGTCCCAGAGCCGGAGTCCCTCCTTGCAAGCAAGCGTCCCAGAGCCGGAGTCCCCCCTTGCAAGCAGGAGTCCCTCCTTGCAAGCAGGCGTCCCAGAGCCGGAGTCCCTCCTTGCAAGCAGGCGTCCCAGAGCCGGAGTCCCTCCTTGCAAGCAGGCGTCCCAGAGCCGGAGTCCCTCCTTGCAAGCAGGCGTCCCAGAGCCGGAGTCCCTCCTTGCAAGCAGGCGTCCCAGAGCCGGAGTCCCTCCTTGCAAGCAGGCGTCCCAGAGCAGGAGTCCCTCCTTGCAAGCAGGCGTCCCAGAGCCGGAGTCCCTCCTTGCAAGCAGGCGTCCCAGAGCCGGAGTCCCTCCTTGCAAGCAGGCGTCCCAGAGCCGGAGTCCCTCCTTGCAAGCAGGCGTCCCAGAGCCGGAGTCCCTCCTTGCAAGCAGGCGTCCCAGAGCCGGAGTCCCTCCTTGCAAGCAGGCGTCCCAGAGCCGGAGTCCCTCCTAGCAAGCAATCATCCCCAAGCCGGAGTCCCCTCTTGCAAGCAGTCCTCCCAGAGCCGGAGTCCCCTCTTGCAAGCAGTCCTCCCAGAGCCGGAGTCCCGCCTAGCAAGGAGGCGTCCCAGAGCCGGAGTCCCTCCTAGCAAGCAGGCGTCCCAGAGCCAGAGTCCCCCCTAGCAAGCAGGCGTCCCAGAGCCGGAGTCCCCCCTTGCAAACAGGCGTCCCAGAGCCGGAGTCCCTCCTTGCAAGCAAGCGTCCCAGAGCCGGAGTCCCCCCTTGCAAGCAGGAGTCCCAGAGCCGGAGTCCTTCCTTGCAAGCAGGCGTCCCAGAGCCGGAGTCCCTCCTTGCAAGCAGGCGTCCCAGAGCCGGAGTCCCCCCTTGCAAACAGGCGTCCCAGAGCCGGAGTCCCCCCTTGCAAACAGGCGTCCCAGAGCCGGAGTCCCTCCTTGCAAGCAAGCGTCCCAGAGCCGGAGTCCCCCCTTGCAAGCAGGAGTCCCTCCTTGCAAGCAGGCGTCCCAGAGCCGGAGTCCCTCCTTGCAAGCAGGCGTCCCAGAGCCGGAGTCCCTCCTTGCAAGCAGGCGTCCCAGAGCCGGAGTCCCTCCTTGCAAGCAGGCGTCCCAGAGCCAGAGTCCCCCCTAGCAAGCAGGCGTCCCAGAGCCGGAGTCCCCCCTTGCAAACAGGCGTCCCAGAGCCGGAGTCCCTCCTTGCAAGCAAGCGTCCCAGAGCCGGAGTCCCCCCTTGCAAGCAGGAGTCCCAGAGCCGGAGTCCTTCCTTGCAAGCAGGCGTCCCAGAGCCGGAGTCCCTCCTTGCAAGCAGGCGTCCCAGAGCCGGAGTCCCCCCTTGCAAACAGGCGTCCCAGAGCCGGAGTCCCCCCTTGCAAACAGGCGTCCCAGAGCCGGAGTCCCTCCTTGCAAGCAAGCGTCCCAGAGCCGGAGTCCCCCCTTGCAAGCAGGAGTCCCTCCTTGCAAGCAGGCGTCCCAGAGCCGGAGTCCCTCCTTGCAAGCAGGCGTCCCAGAGCCGGAGTCCCTCCTTGCAAGCAGGCGTCCCAGAGCCGGAGTCCCTCCTTGCAAGCAGGCGTCCCAGAGCCGGAGTCCCTCCTTGCAAGCAGGCGTCCCAGAGCCGGAGTCCCTCCTTGCAAGCAGGCGTCCCAGAGCCGGAGTCCCTCCTTGCAAGCAGGCGTCCCAGAGCCGGAGTCCCTCCTTGCAAGCAGGCGTCCCAGAGCCGGAGTCCCTCCTTGCAAGCAGGCGTCCCAGAGCCGGAGTACCTCCTTGCAAGCAGGCATCCCAGAGCCGGAGTCCCTCCTTGCAAGCAGGCGTCCCAGAGCCGGAGTCCCTCCTAGCAAGCAATCATCCCCAAGCCGGAGTCCCCTCTTGCAAGCAGTCCTCCCAGAGCCGGAGTCCCCTCTTGCAAGCAGTCCTCCCAGAGCCGGAGTCCCCTCTTGCAAGCAGTCCTCCCAGAGCCGGAGTCCCGCCTAGCAAGCAGGCGTCCCAGAGCCGGAGTCCCTCCTAGCAAGCAGGCGTCCCAGAGCCGGAGTCCCTCCTTGCAAGCAGGCGTCCCAGAGCCGGAGTCCCTCCTTGCAAGCAGGCGTCCCAGAGCCGGAGTCCCTCCTTGCAAGCAGGCGTCCCAGAGCCGGAGTCCCTCCTTGCAAGCAGGCGTCCCAGAGCCGGAGTCCCTCCTTGCAAGCAGGCGTCCCAGAGCCGGAGTCCCTCCTTGCAAGCAGGCGTCCCAGAGCCGGAGTCCCTCCTTGCAAGCAGGCGTCCCAGAGCCGGAGTCCCCCCTTGCAAACAGGCGTCCCAGAGCCGGAGTCCCTCCTTGCAAGCAAGCGTCCCAGAGCCGGAGTCCCCCCTTGCAAGCAGGAGTCCCAGAGCCGGAGTCCTTCCTTGCAAGCAGGCGTCCCAGAGCCGGAGTCCCTCCTTGCAAGCAGGCGTCCCAGAGCCGGAGTCCCCCCTTGCAAACAGGCGTCCCAGAGCCGGAGTCCCCCCTTGCAAACAGGCGTCCCAGAGCCGGAGTCCCTCCTTGCAAGCAAGCGTCCCAGAGCCGGAGTCCCCCCTTGCAAGCAGGAGTCCCTCCTTGCAAGCAGGCGTCCCAGAGCCGGAGTCCCTCCTTGCAAGCAGGCGTCCCAGAGCCGGAGTCCCTCCTTGCAAGCAGGCGTCCCAGAGCCGGAGTCCCTCCTTGCAAGCAGGCGTCCCAGAGCCAGAGTCCCCCCTAGCAAGCAGGCGTCCCAGAGCCGGAGTCCCCCCTTGCAAACAGGCGTCCCAGAGCCGGAGTCCCTCCTTGCAAGCAAGCGTCCCAGAGCCGGAGTCCCCCCTTGCAAGCAGGAGTCCCAGAGCCGGAGTCCTTCCTTGCAAGCAGGCGTCCCAGAGCCGGAGTCCCTCCTTGCAAGCAGGCGTCCCAGAGCCGGAGTCCCCCCTTGCAAACAGGCGTCCCAGAGCCGGAGTCCCCCCTTGCAAACAGGCGTCCCAGAGCCGGAGTCCCTCCTTGCAAGCAAGCGTCCCAGAGCCGGAGTCCCCCCTTGCAAGCAGGAGTCCCTCCTTGCAAGCAGGCGTCCCAGAGCCGGAGTCCCTCCTTGCAAGCAGGCGTCCCAGAGCCGGAGTCCCTCCTTGCAAGCAGGCGTCCCAGAGCCGGAGTCCCTCCTTGCAAGCAGGCGTCCCAGAGCCGGAGTCCCTCCTTGCAAGCAGGCGTCCCAGAGCCGGAGTCCCTCCTTGCAAGCAGGCGTCCCAGAGCCGGAGTCCCTCCTTGCAAGCAGGCGTCCCAGAGCCGGAGTCCCTCCTTGCAAGCAGGCGTCCCAGAGCCGGAGTCCCTCCTTGCAAGCAGGCGTCCCAGAGCCGGAGTACCTCCTTGCAAGCAGGCATCCCAGAGCCGGAGTCCCTCCTTGCAAGCAGGCGTCCCAGAGCCGGAGTCCCTCCTAGCAAGCAATCATCCCCAAGCCGGAGTCCCCTCTTGCAAGCAGTCCTCCCAGAGCCGGAGTCCCCTCTTGCAAGCAGTCCTCCCAGAGCCGGAGTCCCCTCTTGCAAGCAGTCCTCCCAGAGCCGGAGTCCCGCCTAGCAAGCAGGCGTCCCAGAGCCGGAGTCCCTCCTAGCAAGCAGGCGTCCCAGAGCCGGAGTCCCTCCTTGCAAGCAGGCGTCCCAGAGCCGGAGTCCCTCCTTGCAAGCAGGCGTCCCAGAGCCGGAGTCCCTCCTTGCAAGCAGGCGTCCCAGAGCCGGAGTCCCTCCTTGCAAGCAGGCGTCCCAGAGCCGGAGTCCCTCCTTGCAAGCAGGCGTCCCAGAGCCGGAGTCCCTCCTTGCAAGCAGGCGTCCCAGAGCCGGAGTCCCTCCTTGCAAGCAGGCGTCCCAGAGCCGGAGTCCCTCCTTGCAAGCAGGCGTCCCAGAGCCGGAGTCCCTCCTTGCAAGCAGGCGTCCCAGAGCCGGAGTCCCTCCTTGCAAGCAGGCATCCCAGAGCCGGAGTCCCCCCTTGCAAGCAGGAGTCCCTCCTTCCAAGCAGGCATCCCAGAGCCGGAGTCCCTCCTTGCGAGCAGGCGTCCCAGAGCCGGAGTCCCTCCTTGCAAGCAGGCGTCCCAGAGCCGGAGTCCCTCCTAGCAAGCAGGCGTCCCAGAGCCGGAGTCCCCCTTAGCAAGCAGGCGTCCCAGAGCCGGAGTCCCTCCTTGCAAGCAAGCGTCCCAGAGCCGGAGTCCCCCCTTGCAAGCAGGAGTCCCAGAGCCGGAGTCCTTCCTTGCAAGCAGGCGTCCCAGAGCCGGAGTCCCCCCTTGCAAACAGGCGTCCCAGAGCCGGAGTCCCCCCTTGCAAACAGGCGTCCCAGAGCCGGAGTCCCCCCTTGCAAACAGGCGTCCCAGAGCCGGAGTCCCTCCTTGCAAGCAAGCGTCCCAGAGCCGGAGTCCCCCCTTGCAAGCAGGAGTCCCTCCTTGCAAGCAGGCGTCCCAGAGCCGGAGTCCCTCCTTGCAAGCAGGCGTCCCAGAGCCGGAGTCCCTCCTTGCAAGCAGGCGTCCCAGAGCCAGAGTCCCCCCTAGCAAGCAGGCGTCCCAGAGCCGGAGTCCCCCCTTGCAAACAGGCGTCCCAGAGCCGGAGTCCCTCCTTGCAAGCAAGCGTCCCAGAGCCGGAGTCCCCCCTTGCAAGCAGGAGTCCCAGAGCCGGAGTCCTTCCTTGCAAGCAGGCGTCCCAGAGCCGGAGTCCCTCCTTGCAAGCAGGCGTCCCAGAGCCGGAGTCCCCCCTTGCAAACAGGCGTCCCAGAGCCGGAGTCCCCCCTTGCAAGCAAGCGTCCCAGAGCCGGAGTCCCTCCTTGCAAGCAAGCGTCCCAGAGCCGGAGTCCCCCCTTGCAAGCAGGAGTCCCTCCTTGCAAGCAGGCGTCCCAGAGCCGGAGTCCCTCCTTGCAAGCAGGCGTCCCAGAGCCGGAGTCCCTCCTTGCAAGCAGGCGTCCCAGAGCCGGAGTCCCTCCTTGCAAGCAGGCGTCCCAGAGCCGGAGTCCCTCCTTGCAAGCAGGCGTCCCAGAGCCGGAGTCCCTCCTTGCAAGCAGGCGTCCCAGAGCCGGAGTCCCTCCTAGCAAGCAGGCGTCCCAGAGCCAGAGTCCCCCCTAGCAAGCAGGCGTCCCAGAGCCAGAGTCCCCCCTAGCAAGCAGGCGTCCCAGAGCCGGAGTCCCTCCTTGCAAGCAAGCGTCCCAGAGCCGGAGTCCCCCCTTGCAAGCAGGAGTCCCAGAGCCGGAGTCCTTCCTTGCAAGCAGGCGTCCCAGAGCCGGAGTCCCTCCTTGCAAGCAGGCGTCCCAGAGCCGGAGTCCCCCCTTGCAAACAGGCGTCCCAGAGCCGGAGTCCCCCCTTGCAAACAGGCGTCCCAGAGCTGGAGTCCCTCCTTGCAAGCAAGCGTCCCAGAGCCGGAGTCCCTCCTTGCAAGCAAGCATCCCAGAGCCGGAGTCCCCCCTTGCAAGCAGGAGTCCCTCCTTGCAAGCAGGCGTCCCAGAGCCGGAGTCCCTCCTTGCAAGCAGGCGTCCCAGAGCCGGAGTCCCTCCTTGCAAGCAGGCGTCCCAGAGCCGGAGTCCCTCCTTGCAAGCAGGCGTCCCAGAGCCGGAGTCCCTCCTTGCAAGCAGGCATCCCAGAGCCGGAGTCCCCCCTTGCAAGCAGGAGTCCCTCCTTCCAAGCAGGCATCCCAGAGCCGGAGTCCCTCCTTGCAAGCAGGCGTCCCAGAGCCGGAGTCCCTCCTTGCGAGCAGGCGTCCCAGAGCCGGAGTCCCTCCTTGCGAGCAGGCGTCCCAGAGCCGGAGTCCCCCCTTGCAAGCAAGCGTCCCAGAGCCGGAGTCCCTCCTTGCAAGCAAGCGTCCCAGAGCCGGAGTCCCCCCTTGCAAGCAGGAGTCCCTCCTTGCAAGCAGGCGTCCCAGAGCCGGAGTCCCTCCTTGCAAGCAGGCGTCCCAGAGCCGGAGTCCCTCCTTGCAAGCAGGCGTCCCAGAGCCGGAGTCCCTCCTTGCAAGCAGGCGTCCCAGAGCCGGAGTCCCTCCTTGCAAGCAGGCGTCCCAGAGCCGGAGTCCCTCCTTGCAAGCAGGCGTCCCAGAGCCGGAGTCCCTCCTAGCAAGCAGGCGTCCCAGAGCCAGAGTCCCCCCTAGCAAGCAGGCGTCCCAGAGCCAGAGTCCCCCCTAGCAAGCAGGCGTCCCAGAGCCGGAGTCCCTCCTTGCAAGCAAGCGTCCCAGAGCCGGAGTCCCCCCTTGCAAGCAGGAGTCCCAGAGCCGGAGTCCTTCCTTGCAAGCAGGCGTCCCAGAGCCGGAGTCCCTCCTTGCAAGCAGGCGTCCCAGAGCCGGAGTCCCCCCTTGCAAACAGGCGTCCCAGAGCCGGAGTCCCCCCTTGCAAACAGGCGTCCCAGAGCTGGAGTCCCTCCTTGCAAGCAAGCGTCCCAGAGCCGGAGTCCCTCCTTGCAAGCAAGCATCCCAGAGCCGGAGTCCCCCCTTGCAAGCAGGAGTCCCTCCTTGCAAGCAGGCGTCCCAGAGCCGGAGTCCCTCCTTGCAAGCAGGCGTCCCAGAGCCGGAGTCCCTCCTTGCAAGCAGGCGTCCCAGAGCCGGAGTCCCTCCTTGCAAGCAGGCGTCCCAGAGCCGGAGTCCCTCCTTGCAAGCAGGCATCCCAGAGCCGGAGTCCCCCCTTGCAAGCAGGAGTCCCTCCTTCCAAGCAGGCATCCCAGAGCCGGAGTCCCTCCTTGCAAGCAGGCGTCCCAGAGCCGGAGTCCCTCCTTGCGAGCAGGCGTCCCAGAGCCGGAGTCCCTCCTTGCGAGCAGGCGTCCCAGAGCCGGAGTCCCTCCTTGCGAGTGGGCGTCCCAGAGCCGGAGTCCCTCCTTGCAAGCAGGCGTCCCAGAGCCGGAGTCCCTCCTTGCAAGCAGGCGTCCCAGAGCCGGAGTCCCTCCTTGCAAGCAGGCGTCCCAGAGCCGGAGTCCCTCCTTGCAAGCAGGCGTCCCAGAGCCGGAGTCCCTCCTTGCAAGCAGGCGTCCCAGAGCCGGAGTCCCTCCTTGCAAGCAAGCGTCCCAGAGCCGGAGTCCCCCCTTGCAAGCAGGAGTCCCAGAGCCGGAGTCCTTCCTTGCAAGCAGGCGTCCCAGAGCCGGAGTCCCTCCTTGCAAGCAGGCGTCCCAGAGCCGGAGTCCCCCCTTGCAAACAAGCGTCCCAGAGCCGGAGTCCCTCCTTGCAAGCAAGCGTCCCAGAGCCGGAGTCCCCCCTTGCAAGCAGGAGTCCCTCCTTGCAAGCAGGCGTCCCAGAGCCGGAGTCCCTCCTTGCAAGCAGGCGTCCCAGAGCCGGAGTCCCTCCTTGCAAGCAGGCGTCCCAGAGCCGGAGTCCCTCCTTGCAAGCAGGCGTCCCAGAGCCGGAGTCCCTCCTTGCAAGCAGGCGTCCCAGAGCCGGAGTCCCTCCTTGCAAGCAGGCGTCCCAGAGCCGGAGTCCCTCCTTGCAAGCAGGCATCCCAGAGCCGGAGTCCCCCCTTGCAAACAGGCGTCCCAGAGCCGGAGTCCCCCCTTGCAAACAAGCATCCCAGAGCCGGAGTCCCTCCTTGCAAGCAAGCGTCCCAGAGCCGGAGTCCCTCCTTGCAAGCAAGCGTCCCAGAGCCGGAGTCCCCCCTTGCAAGCAGGAGTCCCTCCTTGCAAGCAGGCGTCCCAGAGCCGGAGTCCCTCCTTGCAAGCAGGCGTCCCAGAGCCGGAGTCCCTCCTTGCAAGCAGGCGTCCCAGAGCCGGAGTCCCTCCTTGCAAGCAGGCGTCCCAGAGCCGGAGTCCCTCCTTGCAAGCAGGCGTCCCAGAGCCGGAGTCCCTCCTTGCAAGCAGGCGTCCCAGAGCCGGAGTCCCTCCTTGCAAGCAGGCATCCCAGAGCCGGAGTCCCCCCTTGCAAGCAGGAGTCCCTCCTTCCAAGCAGGCATCCCAGAGCCGGAGTCCCTCCTTGCAAGCAGGCGTCCCAGAGCCGGAGTCCCTCCTTGCGAGCAGGCGTCCCAGAGCCGGAGTCCCTCCTTGCGAGCAGGCGTCCCAGAGCCGGAGTCCCTCCTTGCGAGCGGGGCGTCCCAGAGCCGGAGTCCCTCCTTGCAAGCAGGCGTCCCAGAGCCGGAGTCCCTCCTTGCAAGCAGGCGTCCCAGAGCCGGAGTCCCTCCTTGCAAGCAGGCGTCCCAGAGCCGGAGTCCCTCCTTGCAAGCAGGCGTCCCAGAGCCGGAGTCCCTCCTTGCAAGCAGGCGTCCCAGAGCCGGAGTCCCTCCTTGCAAGCAGGCGTCCCAGAGCCGGAGTCCCTCCTTGCAAGCAGGCGTCCCAGAGCCGGAGTCCCTCCTTGCAAGCAGGCGTCCCAGAGCCGGAGTCCCCCCTTGCAAGCAGGAGTCCCTCCTTCCAAGCAGGCATCCCAGAGCCGGAGTCCCTCCTTGCAAGCAGGCGTCCCAGAGCCGGAGTCCCTCCTTGCGAGCAGGCGTCCCAGAGCCGGAGTCCCTCCTTGCGAGCAGGCGTCCCAGAGCCGGAGTCCCTCCTTGCGAGCAGGCGTCCCAGAGCCGGAGTCCCTCCTTGCGAGCAGGCGTCCCAGAGCCGGAGTCCCTCCTTGCAAGCAGGCGTCCCAGAGCCGGAGTCCCTCCTTGCAAGCAGGCGTCCCAGAGCCGGAGTCCCTCCTTGCAAGCAGGCGTCCCAGAGCCGGAGTCCCTCCTTGCAAGCAGGCGTCCCAGAGCCGGAGTCCCTCCTTGCAAGCAGGCGTCCCAGAGCCGGAGTCCCTCCTTGCAAGCAGGCGTCCCAGAGCCGGAGTCCCTCCTTGCAAGCAGGCGTCCCAGAGCCGGAGTCCCTCCTTGCAAGCAGGCGTCCCAGAGCCGGAGTCCCTCCTTGCAAGCAGGCGTCCCAGAGCCGGAGTCCCTCCTTGCAAGCAGGCGTCCCAGAGCCGGAGTCCCTCCTTGCAAGCAGGCGTCCCAGAGCCGGAGTCCCTCCTTGCAAGCAGGCGTCCCAGAGCCGGAGTCCCTCCTTGCAAGCAGGCGTCCCAGAGCCGGAGTCCCTCCTTGCAAGCAGGCGTCCCAGAGCCGGAGTCCCCCCTTGCAAACAGGCGTCCCAGAGCCGGAGTCCCCCCTTGCAAACAAGCGTCCCAGAGCCGGAGTCCCTCCTTGCAAGCAAGCGTCCCAGAGCCGGAGTCCCCCCTTGCAAGCAGGAGTCCCTCCTTGCAAGCAGGCGTCCCAGAGCCGGAGTCCCTCCTTGCAAGCAGGCGTCCCAGAGCCAGAGTCCCTCCTTGCAAGCAGGCGTCCCAGAGCCGGAGTCCCTCCTTGCAAGCAGGCGTCCCAGAGCCGGAGTCCCTCCTTGCAAGCAGGCGTCCCAGAGCCGGAGTCCCTCCTTGCAAGCAGGCGTCCCAGAGCCGGAGTCCCTCCTTGCAAGCAGGCGTCCCAGAGCCGGAGTCCCTCCTTGCAAGCAGGCATCCCAGAGCCGGAGTCCCCCCTTGCAAGCAGGAGTCCCTCCTTCCAAGCAGGCATCCCAGAGCCGGAGTCCCTCCTTGCGAGCAGGCGTCCCAGAGCCGGAGTCCCTCCTTGCGAGCAGGCGTCCCAGAGCCGGAGTCCCTCCTTGCGAGCAGGCGTCCCAGAGCCGGAGTCCCTCCTTGCGAGCAGGCGTCCCAGAGCCGGAGTCCCTCCTTGCGAGCAGGCGTCCCAGAGCCGGAGTCCCTCCTTGCGAGCAGGCGTCCCAGAGCCGGAGTCCCTCCTTGCGAGCAGGCGTCCCAGAGCCGGAGTCCCTCCTTGCAAGCAGGCGTCCCAGAGCCGGAGTCCCTCCTTGCAAGCAGGCGTCCCAGAGCCGGAGTCCCTCCTTGCAAGCAGGCGTCCCAGAGCCGGAGTCCCTCCTTGCAAGCAGGCATCCCAGAGCCGGAGTCCCCCCTTGCAAGCAGGAGTCCCTCCTTCCAAGCAGGCATCCCAGAGCCGGAGTCCCTCCTTGCGAGCAGGCGTCCCAGAGCCGGAGTCCCTCCTTGCGAGCAGGCGTCCCAGAGCCGGAGTCCCTCCTTGCGAGCAGGCGTCCCAGAGCCGGAGTCCCTCCTTGCGAGCAGGCGTCCCAGAGCCGGAGTCCCTCCTTGCGAGCAGGCGTCCCAGAGCCGGAGTCCCTCCTTGCGAGCAGGCGTCCCAGAGCCGGAGTCCCTCCTTGCGAGCAGGCGTCCCAGAGCCGGAGTCCCTCCTTGCGAGCAGGCGTCCCAGAGCCGGAGTCCCTCCTTGCGAGCAGGCGTCCCAGAGCCGGAGTCCCTCCTTGCAAGCAGGCGTCCCAGAGCCGGAGTCCCTCCTTGCAAGCAGGCGTCCCAGAGCCGGAGTCCCTCCTTGCAAGCAGGCGTCCCAGAGCCGGAGTCCCTCCTTGCAAGCAGGCGTCCCAGAGCCGGAGTCCCTCCTTGCAAGCAGGCGTCCCAGAGCCGGAGTCCCTCCTTGCAAGCAGGCGTCCCAGAGCCGGAGTCCCTCCTTGCAAGCAGGCGTCTCAGAGCCGGAGTCCCTCCTTGCAAGCAGGCGTCCCAGAGCCGGAGTCCCTCCTTGCAAGCAGGCGTCTCAGAGCCGGAGTCCCTCCTTGCAAGCAGGCGTCCCAGAGCCGGAGTCCCTCCTTGCAAGCAGGCGTCCCAGAGCCGGAGTCCCTCCTTGCAAGCAGGCGTCTCAGAGCCGGAGTCCCTCCTTGCAAGCAGGCGTCCCAGAGCCGGAGTCCCTCCTTGCAAGCAGGCGTCCCAGAGCCGGAGTCCCTCCTTGCAAGCAGGCGTCCCAGAGCCGGAGTCCCTCCTTGCAAGCAGGCGTCCCAGAGCCGGAGTCCCTCCTTGCAAGCAGGCGTCCCAGAGCCGGAGTCCCTCCTAGCAAGCAGGCGTCCCAGAGCCAGAGTCCCCCCTAGCAAGCAGGCGTCCCAGAGCCGGAGTCCCCCCTTGCAAACAGGCGTCCCAGAGCCGGAGTCCCTCCTTGCAAGCAAGCGTCCCAGAGCCGGAGTCCCCCCTTGCAAGCAGGAGTCCCAGAGCCGGAGTCCTTCCTTGCAAGCAGGCGTCCCAGAGCCGGAGTCCCTCCTTGCAAACAGGCGTCCCAGAGCCGGAGTCCCCCCTTGCAAACAGGCGTCCCAGAGCCGGAGTCCCCCCTTGCAAACAAGCGTCCCAGAGCCGGAGTCCCTCCTTGCAAGCAAGCGTCCCAGAGCCGGAGTCCCCCCTTGCAAGCAGGAGTCCCTCCTTGCAAGCAGGCGTCCCAGAGCCGGAGTCCCTCCTTGCAAGCAGGCGTCCCAGAGCCGGAGTCCCTCCTTGCAAGCAGGCGTCCCAGAGCCGGAGTCCCTCCTTGCAAGCAGGCGTCCCAGAGCCGGAGTCCCTCCTTGCAAGCAGGCGTCCCAGAGCCGGAGTCCCTCCTTGCAAGCAGGCATCCCAGAGCCGGAGTCCCCCCTTGCAAGCAGGAGTCCCTCCTTCCAAGCAGGCATCCCAGAGCCGGAGTCCCTCCTTGCAAGCAGGCGTCCCAGAGCCGGAGTCCCTCCTTGCAAGCAGGCGTCCCAGAGCCGGAGTCCCTCCTTGCAAGCAGGCGTCCCAGAGCCGGAGTCCCTCCTTGCAAGCAGGCGTCCCAGAGCCGGAGTCCCTCCTTGCAAGCAGGCGTCCCAGAGCCGGAGTCCCTCCTTGCAAGCAGGCGTCCCAGAGCCGGAGTCCCTCCTTGCAAGCAGGCGTCCCAGAGCCGGAGTCCCTCCTTGCAAGCAGGCGTCCCAGAGCCGGAGTCCCTCCTTGCAAGCAGGCGTCCCAGAGCCGGAGTCCCTCCTTGCAAGCAGGCGTCCCAGAGCCGGAGTCCCTCCTTGCAAGCAGGCGTCCCAGAGCCGGAGTCCCTCCTAGCAAGCAGGCGTCCCAGAGCTGGAGTCCCTTTTAGCAAGCAGGCATCCCAGAGCCGGAGTCCCTCTTTGCAAGCAGGCGTCCCAGAGCCGGAGTCCCTCCTTGCAAGTAGGCGTCCCAGAGCCGGAGTCCCTCCTTGCAAGCAGGCGTCCCAGAGCCGGAGTCCCTCCTTGCAAGCAAGCGTCCCAGAGCCGGAGTCCCTCCTTGCAAGCAGGCGTCCCAGAGCCGGAGTCCCTCCTTGCAAGCAGGCGTCCCAGAGCCGGAGTCCCTCCTTGCAAGCAGGCGTCCCAGAGCCGGAGTCCCTCCTTGCAAGCAGGCGTCCCAGAGCCGGAGTCCCTCCTTGCAAGCAGGCGTCCCAGAGCCGGAGTCCCTCCTAGCAAGCAGGCGTCCCAGAGCCGGAGTCCCTCCTAGCAAGCAGGCGTCCCAGAGCCGGAGTCCCTCCTAGCAAGCAGGCGTCCCAGAGCCAGAGTCCCCCCTTGCAAACAGGCGTCCCAGAGCCGGAGTCCCTCCTTGCAAGCAAGCGTCCCAGAGCCGGAGTCCCCCCTTGCAAGCAGGAGTCCCTCCTTGCAAGCAGGCGTCCCAGAGCCGGAGTCCCTCCTTGCAAGCAGGCGTCCCAGAGCCGGAGTCCCCCCTTGCAAACAGGCGTCCCAGAGCCGGAGTCCCCCCTTGCAAACAGGCGTCCCAGAGCCGGAGTCCCTCCTTGCAAGCAAGCGTCCCAGAGCCGGAGTCCCCCCTTGCAAGCAGGAGTCCCTCCTTGCAAGCAGGCGTCACAGAGCCGGAGTCCCTCCTTGCAAGCAGGCGTCCCAGAGCCGGAGTCCCTCCTTGCAAGCAGGCGTCCCAGAGCCGGAGTCCCTCCTTGCAAGCAGGCATCCCAGAGCCGGAGTCCCCCCTTGCAAGCAGGAGTCCCTCCTTCCAAGCAGGCATCCCAGAGCCGGAGTCCCTCCTTGCAAGCAGGCGTCCCAGAGCCGGAGTCCCTCCTTGCAAGCAGGCGTCCCAGAGCCGGAGTCCCTCCTTGCAAGCAGGCGTCCCAGAGCCGGAGTCCCTCCTTGCAAGCAGGCGTCCCAGAGCCGGAGTCCCTCCTTGCAAGCAGGCGTCTCAGAGCCGGAGTCCCTCCTTGCAAGCAGGCGTCCCAGAGCCGGAGTCCCTCCTTGCAAGCAGGCGTCTCAGAGCCGGAGTCCCTCCTTGCAAGCAGGCGTCCCAGAGCCGGAGTCCCTCCTTGCAAGCAGGCGTCCCAGAGCCGGAGTCCCTCCTTGCAAGCAGGCGTCTCAGAGCCGGAGTCCCTCCTTGCAAGCAGGCGTCCCAGAGCCGGAGTCCCTCCTTGCAAGCAGGCGTCCCAGAGCCGGAGTCCCTCCTTGCAAGCAGGCGTCCCAGAGCCGGAGTCCCTCCTTGCAAGCAGGCATCCCAGAGCCGGAGTCCCCCCTTGCAAGCAGGAGTCCCTCCTTCCAAGCAGGCATCCCAGAGCCGGAGTCCCTCCTTGCAAGCAGGCGTCCCAGAGCCGGAGTCCCTCCTTGCAAGCAGGCGTCCCAGAGCCGGAGTCCCCCCTTGCAAGCAAGCGTCCCAGAGCCGGAGTCCCCCCTTGCAAGCAGGAGTCCCAGAGCCGGAGTCCCCCCTTGCAAACAGGCATCCCAGAGCCGGAGTCCCTCCTTGCAAGCAAGCGTCCCAGAGCCGGAGTCCCCCCTTGCAAGCAGGAGTCCCTCCTTGCAAGCAGGCGTCCCAGAGCCGGAGTCCCTCCTTGCAAGCAGGCGTCCCAGAGCCGGAGTCCCTCCTTGCAAGCAGGCGTCCCAGAGCCGGAGTCCCTCCTTGCAAGCAGGCGTCCCAGAGCCGGAGTCCCTCCTTGCAAGCAGGAGTCCCAGAGCCGGAGTCCCCCCTTGCAAACAGGCGTCCCAGAGCCGGAGTCCCCCCTTGCAAACAGGCGTCCCAGAGCCGGAGTCCCCCCTTGCAAACAGGCGTCCCAGAGCCGGAGTCCCTCCTTGCAAGCAAGCGTCCCAGAGCCGGAGTCCCCCCTTGCAAGCAGGAGTCCCTCCTTGCAAGCAGGCGTCCCAGAGCCGGAGTCCCTCCTTGCAAGCAGGCGTCCCAGAGCCGGAGTCCCTCCTTGCAAGCAGGCGTCCCAGAGCCGGAGTCCCTCCTTGCAAGCAGGCGTCCCAGAGCCGGAGTCCCTCCTTGCAAGCAGGCGTCCCAGAGCCGGAGTCCCTCCTTGCAAGCAGGCGTCCCAGAGCCGGAGTCCCTCCTTGCAAGCAGGCGTCCCAGAGCCGGAGTCCCTCCTAGCAAGCAGGCGTCCCAGAGCCAGAGTCCCCCCTAGCAAGCAGGCGTCCCAGAGCCAGAGTCCCCCCTAGCAAGCAGGCGTCCCAGAGCCGGAGTCCATCCTTGCAAGCAAGCGTCCCAGAGCCGGAGTCCCCCCTTGCAAGCAGGAGTCCCAGAGCCGGAGTCCTTCCTTGCAAGCAGGCGTCCCAGAGCCGGAGTCCCTCCTTGCAAGCAGGCGTCCCAGAGCCGGAGTCCCCCCTTGCAAACAGGCGTCCCAGAGCCGGAGTCCCCCCTTGCAAACAGGCGTCCCAGAGCCGGAGTCCCCCCTTGCAAACAAGCATCCCAGAGCCGGAGTCCCTCCTTGCAAGCAAGCGTCCCAGAGCCGGAGTCCCTCCTTGCAAGCAAGCGTCCCAGAGCCGGAGTCCCCCCTTGCAAGCAGGAGTCCCTCCTTGCAAGCAGGCGTCCCAGAGCCGGAGTCCCTCCTTGCAAGCAGGCGTCCCAGAGCCGGAGTCCCTCCTTGCAAGCAGGCGTCCCAGAGCCGGAGTCCCTCCTTGCAAGCAGGCGTCCCAGAGCCGGAGTCCCTCCTTGCAAGCAGGCATCCCAGAGCCGGAGTCCCCCCTTGCAAGCAGGAGTCCCTCCTTCCAAGCAGGCATCCCAGAGCCGGAGTCCCTCCTTGCAAGCAGGCGTCCCAGAGCCGGAGTCCCTCCTTGCGAGCAGGCGTCCCAGAGCCGGAGTCCCTCCTTGCGAGCAGGCGTCCCAGAGCCGGAGTCCCTCCTTGCGAGCAGGCGTCCCAGAGCCGGAGTCCCTCCTTGCAAGCAGGCGTCCCAGAGCCGGAGTCCCTCCTTGCAAGCAGGCGTCCCAGAGCCGGAGTCCCTCCTTGCAAGCAGGCGTCCCAGAGCCGGAGTCCCTCCTTGCAAGCAGGCGTCCCAGAGCCGGAGTCCCTCCTTGCAAGCAAGCGTCCCAGAGCCGGAGTCCCCCCTTGCAAGCAGGAGTCCCAGAGCCGGAGTCCTTCCTTGCAAGCAGGCGTCCCAGAGCCGGAGTCCCTCCTTGCAAGCAGGCGTCCCAGAGCCGGAGTCCCCCCTTGCAAACAGGCGTCCCAGAGCCGGAGTCCCCCCTTGCAAACAAGCGTCCCAGAGCCGGAGTCCCCCCTTGCAAGCAGGAGTCCCTCCTTGCAAGCAGGCGTCCCAGAGCCGGAGTCCCTCCTTGCAAGCAGGCGTCCCAGAGCCGGAGTCCCTCCTTGCAAGCAGGCGTCCCAGAGCCGGAGTCCCTCCTTGCAAGCAGGCGTCCCAGAGCCGGAGTCCCTCCTTGCAAGCAGGCGTCCCAGAGCCGGAGTCCCTCCTTGCAAGCAGGCATCCCAGAGCCGGAGTCCCCCCTTGCAAGCAGGAGTCCCTCCTTCCAAGCAGGCATCCCAGAGCCGGAGTCCCTCCTTCCAAGCAGTCATCCCAGAGCCGGAGTCCCTCCTTGCAAGCAGGCGTCCCAGAGCCGGAGTCCCTCCTTGCGAGCAGGCGTCCCAGAGCCGGAGTCCCTCCTTGCGAGCAGGCGTCCCAGAGCCGGAGTCCCTCCTTGCGAGCAGGCGTCCCAGAGCCGGAGTCCCTCCTTGCGAGCAGGGGTCCCAGAGCCGGAGTCCCCCCTTGCAAACAAGCGTCCCAGAGCCGGAGTCCCCCCTTGCAAGCAGGAGTCCCTCCTTGCAAGCAGGCGTCCCAGAGCCGGAGTCCCTCCTTGCAAGCAGGCGTCCCAGAGCCGGAGTCCCTCCTTGCAAGCAGGCGTCCCAGAGCCGGAGTCCCTCCTTGCAAGCAGGCGTCCCAGAGCCGGAGTCCCTCCTTGCAAGCAGGCGTCCCAGAGCCGGAGTCCCTCCTTGCAAGCAGGCGTCCCAGAGCCGGAGTCCCTCCTTGCAAGCAGGCGTCCCAGAGCCGGAGTCCCTCCTTGCAAGCAGGCGTCCCAGAGCCGGAGTCCCTCCTTGCAAGCAGGCATCCCAGAGCCGGAGTCCCCCCTTGCAAGCAGGAGTCCCTCCTTCCAAGCAGTCATCCCAGAGCCGGAGTCCCTCCTTCCAAGCAGTCATCCCAGAGCCGGAGTCCCTCCTTGCAAGCAGGCGTCCCAGAGCCGGAGTCCCTCCTTGCAAGCAGGCGTCCCAGAGCCGGAGTCCCTCCTTGCGAGCAGGCGTCCCAGAGCCGGAGTCCCTCCTTGCGAGCAGGCGTCCCAGAGCCGGAGTCCCTCCTTGCAAGCAGGAGTCCCAGAGCCGGAGTCCCTCCTTGCAAGCAGGAGTCCCAGAGCCGGAGTCCTTCCTTGCAAGCAGGCGTCCCAGAGCCGGAGTCCCTCCTTGCAAGCAGGCGTCCCAGAGCCGGAGTCCCCCCTTGCAAACAGGCGTCCCAGAGCCGGAGTCCCCCCTTGCAAACAGGCGTCCCAGAGCCGGAGTCCCCCCTTGCAAACAGGCGTCCCAGAGCCGGAGTCCCTCCTTGCAAGCAAGCGTCCCAGAGCCGGAGTCCCCCCTTGCAAGCAGGAGTCCCTCCTTGCAAGCAGGCGTCCCAGAGCCGGAGTCCCTCCTTGCAAGCAGGCGTCCCAGAGCCGGAGTCCCTCCTTGCAAGCAGGCGTCCCAGAGCCGGAGTCCCTCCTTGCAAGCAGGCGTCCCAGAGCCGGAGTCCCTCCTTGCAAGCAGGCGTCCCAGAGCCGGAGTCCCTCCTAGCAAGCAGGCGTCCCAGAGCCAGAGTCCCCCCTAGCAAGCAGGCGTCCCAGAGCCAGAGTCCCCCCTAGCAAGCAGGCGTCCCAGAGCCGGAGTCCATCCTTGCAAGCAAGCGTCCCAGAGCCGGAGTCCCCCCTTGCAAGCAGGAGTCCCAGAGCCGGAGTCCTTCCTTGCAAGCAGGCGTCCCAGAGCCGGAGTCCCAACTTGCAAGCAGGCGTCCCAGAGCCGGAGTCCCCCCTTGCAAACAGGCGTCCCAGAGCCGGAGTCCCCCCTTGCAAACAGGCGTCCCAGAGCCGGAGTCCCCCCTTGCAAACAAGCATCCCAGAGCCGGAGTCCCTCCTTGCAAGCAGGCGTCCCAGAGCCGGAGTCCCCCCTTGCAAACAGGCGTCCCAGAGCCGGAGTCCCCCCTTGCAAACAAGCGTCCCAGAGCCGGAGTCCCCCCTTGCAAGCAGGAGTCCCTCCTTGCAAGCAGGCGTCCCAGAGCCGGAGTCCCTCCTTGCAAGCAGGCGTCCCAGAGCCGGAGTCCCTCCTTGCAAGCAGGCGTCCCAGAGCCGGAGTCCCTCCTTGCAAGCAGGCGTCCCAGAGCCGGAGTCCCTCCTTGCAAGCAGGCGTCCCAGAGCCGGAGTCCCTCCTTGCAAGCAGGAGTCCCAGAGCCGGAGTCCTTCCTTGCAAGCAGGCGTCCCAGAGCCGGAGTCCCTCCTTGCAAGCAGGCGTCCCAGAGCCGGAGTCCCTCCTTGCGAGCAGGCGTCCCAGAGCCGGAGTCCCTCCTTGCGAGCAGGCGTCCCAGAGCCGGAGTCCCTCCTTGCAAGCAGGAGTCCCTCCTTCCAAGCAGGCATCCCAGAGCCGGAGTCCCTCCTTGCAAGCAGGAGTCCCTCCTTCCAAGCAGGCATCCCAGAGCCGGAGTCCCTCCTTGCAAGCAGGAGTCCCTCCTTCCAAGCAGGCATCCCAGAGCCGGAGTCCCCCCTTGCAAGCAGGAGTCCCTCCTTCCAAGCAGGCATCCCAGAGCCGGAGTCCCTCCTTGCAAGCAGGCGTCCCAGAGCCGGAGTCCCTCCTTGCGAGCAGGCGTCCCAGAGCCGGAGTCCCTCCTTGCGAGCAGGCGTCCCAGAGCCGGAGTCCCTCCTTGCGAGCAGGCGTCCCAGAGCCGGAGTCCCTCCTTGCAAGCAGGCGTCCCAGAGCCGGAGTCCCTCCTTGCAAGCAGGCGTCCCAGAGCCGGAGTCCCTCCTTGCAAGCAGGCGTCCCAGAGCCGGAGTCCCTCCTTGCAAGCAGGCGTCCCAGAGCCGGAGTCCCTCCTTGCAAGCAGGCGTCCCAGAGCCGGAGTCCCTCCTTGCAAGCAAGCGTCCCAGAGCCGGAGTCCCCCCTTGCAAGCAGGAGTCCCAGAGCCGGAGTCCTTCCTTGCAAGCAGGCGTCCCAGAGCCGGAGTCCCTCCTTGCAAGCAGGCGTCCCAGAGCCGGAGTCCCCCCTTGCAAACAGGCGTCCCAGAGCCGGAGTCCCCCCTTGCAAACAAGCGTCCCAGAGCCAGAGTCCCCCCTAGCAAGCAGGCGTCCCAGAGCCGGAGTCCCTCCTAGCAAGCAGGCGTCCCAGAGCCAGAGTCCCCCCTAGCAAGCAGGCGTCCCAGAGCCAGAGTCCCCCCTAGCAAGCAGGCGTCCCAGAGCCGGAGTCCATCCTTGCAAGCAAGCGTCCCAGAGCCGGAGTCCCCCCTTGCAAGCAGGAGTCCCAGAGCCGGAGTCCTTCCTTGCAAGCAGGCGTCCCAGAGCCGGAGTCCCTCCTTGCAAGCAGGCGTCCCAGAGCCGGAGTCCCCCCTTGCAAACAGGCGTCCCAGAGCCGGAGTCCCCCCTTGCAAACAGGCGTCCCAGAGCCGGAGTCCCCCCTTGCAAACAAGCATCCCAGAGCCGGAGTCCCTCCTTGCAAGCAAGCGTCCCAGAGCCGGAGTCCCTCCTTGCAAGCAAGCGTCCCAGAGCCGGAGTCCCCCCTTGCAAGCAGGAGTCCCTCCTTGCAAGCAGGCGTCCCAGAGCCGGAGTCCCTCCTTGCAAGCAGGCGTCCCAGAGCCGGAGTCCCTCCTTGCAAGCAGGCGTCCCAGAGCCGGAGTCCCTCCTTGCAAGCAGGCGTCCCAGAGCCGGAGTCCCTCCTTGCAAGCAGGCGTCCCAGAGCCGGAGTCCCTCCTTGCAAGCAGGCGTCCCAGAGCCGGAGTCCCTCCTTGCGAGCAGGCGTCCCAGAGCCGGAGTCCCTCCTTGCGAGCAGGCGTCCCAGAGCCGGAGTCCCTCCTTGCGAGCAGGCGTCCCAGAGCCGGAGTCCCTCCTTGCGAGCAGGCGTCCCAGAGCCGGAGTCCCTCCTTGCAAGCAGGCGTCCCAGAGCCGGAGTCCCTCCTTGCGAGCAGGCGTCCCAGAGCCGGAGTCCCTCCTTGCAAGCAGGCGTCCCAGAGCCGGAGTCCCTCCTTGCGAGCAGGCGTCCCAGAGCCGGAGTCCCTCCTTGCGAGCAGGCGTCCCAGAGCCGGAGTCCCTCCTTGCGAGCAGGCGTCCCAGAGCCGGAGTCCCTCCTTGCGAGCAGGCGTCCCAGAGCCGGAGTCCCTCCTTGCAAGCAGGCGTCCCAGAGCCGGAGTCCCTCCTTGCAAGCAGGCGTCCCAGAGCCGGAGTCCCTCCTTGCAAGCAGGCGTCCCAGAGCCGGAGTCCCTCCTTGCAAGCAGGCGTCCCAGAGCCGGAGTCCCTCCTTGCAAGCAAGCGTCCCAGAGCCGGAGTCCCCCCTTGCAAGCAGGAGTCCCAGAGCCGGAGTCCTTCCTTGCAAGCAGGCGTCCCAGAGCCGGAGTCCCTCCTTGCAAGCAGGCGTCCCAGAGCCGGAGTCCCTCCTTGCAAGCAGGCGTCCCAGAGCCGGAGTCCCTCCTTGCAAGCAGGCGTCCCAGAGCCGGAGTCCCTCCTTGCAAGCAAGCGTCCCAGAGCCGGAGTCCCCCCTTGCAAGCAGGAGTCCCAGAGCCGGAGTCCTTCCTTGCAAGCAGGCGTCCCAGAGCCGGAGTCCCTCCTTGCAAGCAGGCGTCCCAGAGCCGGAGTCCCCCCTTGCAAACAGGCGTCCCAGAGCCGGAGTCCCCCCTTGCAAACAAGCGTCCCAGAGCCGGAGTCCCCCCTTGCAAGCAGGAGTCCCTCCTTGCAAGCAGGCGTCCCAGAGCCGGAGTCCCTCCTTGCAAGCAGGCGTCCCAGAGCCGGAGTCCCTCCTTGCAAGCAGGCGTCCCAGAGCCGGAGTCCCTCCTTGCAAGCAGGCGTCCCAGAGCCGGAGTCCCTCCTTGCAAGCAGGCGTCCCAGAGCCGGAGTCCCTCCTTGCAAGCAGGCGTCCCAGAGCCGGAGTCCCTCCTTGCAAGCAGGCATCCCAGAGCCGGAGTCCCCCCTTGCAAGCAGGAGTCCCTCCTTCCAAGCAGGCATCCCAGAGCCGGAGTCCCTCCTTCCAAGCAGTCATCCCAGAGCCGGAGTCCCTCCTTGCAAGCAGGCGTCCCAGAGCCGGAGTCCCTCCTTGCGAGCAGGCGTCCCAGAGCCGGAGTCCCTCCTTGCGAGCAGGGGTCCCAGAGCCGGAGTCCCTCCTTGCAAGCAGGCGTCCCAGAGCCGGAGTCCCTCCTTGCAAGCAGGCGTCCCAGAGCCGGAGTCCCTCCTTGCAAGCAGGCGTCCCAGAGCCGGAGTCCCTCCTTGCAAGCAGGCGTCCCAGAGCCGGAGTCCCTCCTTGCAAGCAGGCGTCCCAGAGCCGGAGTCCCTCCTTGCAAGCAGGCGTCCCAGAGCCGGAGTCCCTCCTTGCAAGCAGGCGTCCCAGAGCCGGAGTCCCTCCTTGCAAGCAGGCGTCCCAGAGCCGGAGTCCCTCCTTGCAAGCAGGCGTCCCAGAGCCGGAGTCCCTCCTTGCAAGCAGGCGTCCCAGAGCCGGAGTCCCTCCTTGCAAGCAGGCGTCCCAGAGCCGGAGTCCCTCCTAGCAAGCAGGCGTCCCAGAGCTGGAGTCCCTTTTAGCAAGCAGGCATCCCAGAGCCGGAGTCCCTCTTTGCAAGCAGGCGTCCCAGAGCCGGAGTCCCTCCTTGCAAGCAGGCGTCCCAGAGCCGGAGTCCCTCCTTGCAAGCAGGCGTCCCAGAGCCGGAGTCCCTCCTTGCAAGCAGGCGTCCCAGAGCCGGAGTCCCTCCTTGCAAGCAGGCGTCCCAGAGCCGGAGTCCCTCCTTGCAAGCAGGCGTCCCAGAGCCGGAGTCCCTCCTTGCAAGCAGGCGTCCCAGAGCCGGAGTCCCTCCTTGCAAGCAGGCGTCCCAGAGCCGGAGTCCCTCCTTGCAAGCAGGCGTCCCAGAGCCGGAGTCCCTCCTAGCAAGCAGGCGTCCCAGAGCCGGAGTCCCTCCTAGCAAGCAGGCGTCCCAGAGCCGGAGTCCCTCCTAGCAAGCAGGCGTCCCAGAGCCAGAGTCCCCCCTTGCAAACAGGCGTCCCAGAGCCGGAGTCCCTCCTTGCAAGCAAGCGTCCCAGAGCCGGAGTCCCTCCTTGCAAGCAGGCGTCCTAGAGCCGGAGTCCCTCCTTGCAAGCAGGCGTCCCAGAGCCGGAGTCCCCCTTGCAAACAGGCGTCCCAGAGCCGGAGTCCCTCCTTGCAAGCAAGCGTCCCAGAGCCGGAGTCCCCCCTTGCAAGCAGGAGTCCCTCCTTGCAAGCAGGCGTCCCAGAGCCGGAGTCCCTCCTTGCAAGCAGGCGTCCCAGAGCCGGAGTCCCTCCTAGCAAGCAGGCGTCCCAGAGCCGGAGTCCCTCCTTGCAAGCAGGCGTCCCAGAGCCGGAGTCCCTCCTTGCAAGCAGGCGTCCCAGAGCCGGAGTCCCTCCTTGCAAGCAGGCGTCCCAGAGCCAGAGTCCCTCCTTGCAAACAGGCGTCCCAGAGCCGGAGTCCCTCCTTGCAAGCAAGCGTCCCAAAGCCGGAGTCCCCTCTTGCAAGCAAGCGTCCCAAAGCCGGAGTCCCCCCTTGCAAACAGGCGTCCCAGAGCCGGAGTCCCTCCTTGCAAGCAAGCGTCACAAAGCCGGAGTCCCTCCTTGCAAGCAGGCGTCCCAGAGCCAGAGTCCCCCCTTGCAAACAGGCGTCCCAGAGCCGGAGTCCCTCCTTGCAAGCAAGCGTCCCAGAGCCGGAGTCCCCCCTTGCAAGCAGGAGTCCCTCCTTGCAAGCAGGCGTCCCAGAGCCGGAGTCCCTCCTTGCAAGCAGGCGTCCCAGAGCCGGAGTCCCTCCTTGCAAGCAGGCGTCCCAGAGCCGGAGTCCCCCCTTGCAAACAGGCGTCCCAGAGCCGGAGTCCCCCCTTGCAAGCAAGCGTCCCAGAGCCGGAGTCCCCCCTTGCAAGCAGGAGTCCCTCCTTGCAAGCAGGCGTCCCAGAGCCGGAGTCCCTCCTTGCAAGCAGGCGTCCTAGAGCCGGAGTCCCTCCTTGCAAGCAGGCGTCCCAGAGCCAGAGTCCCCCCTTGCAAACAGGCGTCCCAGAGCCGGAGTCCCTCCTTGCAAGCAAGCGTCCCAGAGCCGGAGTCCCCCCTTGCAAGCAGGAGTCCCTCCTTGCAAGCAGGCGTCCCAGAGCCGGAGTCCCTCCTTGCAAGCAGGCGTCCCAGAGCCGGAGTCCCTCCTTGCAAGCAGGCGTCCCAGAGCCGGAGTCCCCCCTTGCAAACAGGCGTCCCAGAGCCGGAGTCCCCCCTTGCAAGCAAGCGTCCCAGAGCCGGAGTCCCCCCTTGCAAGCAGGAGTCCCTCCTTGCAAGCAGGCGTCCCAGAGCCGGAGTCCCTCCTTGCAAGCAGGCGTCCTAGAGCCGGAGTCCCTCCTAGCAAGCAGGCGTCCCAGAACCGGAGTCCCTCCTTGCGAGCAGGCGTCCCAGAGCCGGAGTCCCTCCTTGCGAGCAGGCGTCCCAGAGCCGGAGTCCCTCCTTGCGAGCAGGCGTCCCAGAGCCGGAGTCCCTCCTTGCAAGCAGGCGTCCCAGAGCCGGAGTCCCTCCTTGCAAGCAGGCGTCCCAGAGCCGGAGTCCCTCCTTGCAAGCAGGCGTCCCAGAGCCGGAGTCCCTCCTTGCAAGCAGGCGTCCCAGAGCCGGAGTCCCTCCTTGCAAGCAAGCGTCCCAGAGCCGGAGTCCCCCCTTGCAAGCAGGAGTCCCAGAGCCGGAGTCCTTCCTTGCAAGCAGGCGTCCCAGAGCCGGAGTCCCTCCTTGCAAGCAGGCGTCCCAGAGCCGGAGTCCCCCCTTGCAAACAGGCGTCCCAGAGCCGGAGTCCCTCCTTGCAAGCAGGCGTCCCAGAGCCGGAGTCCCTCCTTGCAAGCAGGCGTCCCAGAGCCGGAGTCCCTCCTTGCAAGCAGGCGTCCCAGAGCCGGAGTCCCTCCTTGCAAGCAGGCGTCCCAGAGCCGGAGTCCCTCCTTGCAAGCAGGCGTCCCAGAGCCGGAGTCCCTCCTTGCAAGCAGGCGTCCCAGAGCCGGAGTCCCTCCTTGCAAGCAGGCATCCCAGAGCCGGAGTCCCCCCTTGCAAGCAGGAGTCCCTCCTTCCAAGCAGGCATCCCAGAGCCGGAGTCCCTCCTTCCAAGCAGTCATCCCAGAGCCGGAGTCCCTCCTTGCAAGCAGGCGTCCCAGAGCCGGAGTCCCTCCTTGCGAGCAGGCGTCCCAGAGCCGGAGTCCCTCCTTGCGAGCAGGCGTCCCAGAGCCGGAGTCCCTCCTTGCGAGCAGGCGTCCCAGAGCCGGAGTCCCTCCTTGCGAGCAGGGGTCCCAGAGCCGGAGTCCCCCCTTGCAAACAAGCGTCCCAGAGCCGGAGTCCCCCCTTGCAAGCAGGAGTCCCTCCTTGCAAGCAGGCGTCCCAGAGCCGGAGTCCCTCCTTGCAAGCAGGCGTCCCAGAGCCGGAGTCCCTCCTTGCAAGCAGGCGTCCCAGAGCCGGAGTCCCTCCTTGCAAGCAGGCGTCCCAGAGCCGGAGTCCCTCCTTGCAAGCAGGCGTCCCAGAGCCGGAGTCCCTCCTTGCAAGCAGGCGTCCCAGAGCCGGAGTCCCTCCTTGCAAGCAGGCGTCCCAGAGCCGGAGTCCCTCCTTGCAAGCAGGCATCCCAGAGCCGGAGTCCCCCCTTGCAAGCAGGAGTCCCTCCTTCCAAGCAGTCATCCCAGAGCCGGAGTCCCTCCTTCCAAGCAGTCATCCCAGAGCCGGAGTCCCTCCTTGCAAGCAGGCGTCCCAGAGCCGGAGTCCCTCCTTGCGAGCAGGCGTCCCAGAGCCGGAGTCCCTCCTTGCGAGCAGGCGTCCCAGAGCCGGAGTCCCTCCTTGCGAGCAGGCGTCCCAGAGCCGGAGTCCCTCCTTGCAAGCAGGAGTCCCAGAGCCGGAGTCCTTCCTTGCAAGCAGGCGTCCCAGAGCCGGAGTCCCTCCTTGCAAGCAGGCGTCCCAGAGCCGGAGTCCCCCCTTGCAAACAGGCGTCCCAGAGCCGGAGTCCCCCCTTGCAAACAGGCGTCCCAGAGCCGGAGTCCCCCCTTGCAAACAGGCGTCCCAGAGCCGGAGTCCCTCCTTGCAAGCAAGCGTCCCAGAGCCGGAGTCCCCCCTTGCAAGCAGGAGTCCCTCCTTGCAAGCAGGCGTCCCAGAGCCGGAGTCCCTCCTTGCAAGCAGGCGTCCCAGAGCCGGAGTCCCTCCTTGCAAGCAGGCGTCCCAGAGCCGGAGTCCCTCCTTGCAAGCAGGCGTCCCAGAGCCGGAGTCCCTCCTTGCAAGCAGGCGTCCCAGAGCCGGAGTCCCTCCTTGCAAGCAGGCGTCCCAGAGCCGGAGTCCCTCCTAGCAAGCAGGCGTCCCAGAGCCAGAGTCCCCCCTAGCAAGCAGGCGTCCCAGAGCCAGAGTCCCCCCTAGCAAGCAGGCGTCCCAGAGCCGGAGTCCATCCTTGCAAGCAAGCGTCCCAGAGCCGGAGTCCCCCCTTGCAAGCAGGAGTCCCAGAGCCGGAGTCCTTCCTTGCAAGCAGGCGTCCCAGAGCCGGAGTCCCTCCTTGCAAGCAGGCGTCCCAGAGCCGGAGTCCCCCCTTGCAAACAGGCGTCCCAGAGCCGGAGTCCCCCCTTGCAAACAGGCGTCCCAGAGCCGGAGTCCCCCCTTGCAAACAAGCATCCCAGAGCCGGAGTCCCTCCTTGCAAGCAAGCGTCCCAGAGCCGGAGTCCCTCCTTGCAAGCAAGCGTCCCAGAGCCGGAGTCCCCCCTTGCAAGCAGGAGTCCCTCCTTGCAAGCAGGCGTCCCAGAGCCGGAGTCCCTCCTTGCAAGCAGGCGTCCCAGAGCCGGAGTCCCTCCTTGCAAGCAGGCGTCCCAGAGCCGGAGTCCCTCCTTGCAAGCAGGCGTCCCAGAGCCGGAGTCCCTCCTTGCAAGCAGGCATCCCAGAGCCGGAGTCCCCCCTTGCAAGCAGGAGTCCCTCCTTCCAAGCAGGCATCCCAGAGCCGGAGTCCCTCCTTGCAAGCAGGCGTCCCAGAGCCGGAGTCCCTCCTTGCGAGCAGGCGTCCCAGAGCCGGAGTCCCTCCTTGCGAGCAGGCGTCCCAGAGCCGGAGTCCCTCCTTGCGAGCAGGCGTCCCAGAGCCGGAGTCCCTCCTTGCAAGCAGGCGTCCCAGAGCCGGAGTCCCTCCTTGCAAGCAGGCGTCCCAGAGCCGGAGTCCCTCCTTGCAAGCAGGCGTCCCAGAGCCGGAGTCCCTCCTTGCAAGCAGGCGTCCCAGAGCCGGAGTCCCTCCTTGCAAGCAAGCGTCCCAGAGCCGGAGTCCCCCCTTGCAAGCAGGAGTCCCAGAGCCGGAGTCCTTCCTTGCAAGCAGGCGTCCCAGAGCCGGAGTCCCTCCTTGCAAGCAGGCGTCCCAGAGCCGGAGTCCCCCCTTGCAAACAGGCGTCCCAGAGCCGGAGTCCCCCCTTGCAAACAAGCGTCCCAGAGCCGGAGTCCCCCCTTGCAAGCAGGAGTCCCTCCTTGCAAGCAGGCGTCCCAGAGCCGGAGTCCCTCCTTGCAAGCAGGCGTCCCAGAGCCGGAGTCCCTCCTTGCAAGCAGGCGTCCCAGAGCCGGAGTCCCTCCTTGCAAGCAGGCGTCCCAGAGCCGGAGTCCCTCCTTGCAAGCAGGCGTCCCAGAGCCGGAGTCCCTCCTTGCAAGCAGGCGTCCCAGAGCCGGAGTCCCTCCTTGCAAGCAGGCATCCCAGAGCCGGAGTCCCCCCTTGCAAGCAGGAGTCCCTCCTTCCAAGCAGGCATCCCAGAGCCGGAGTCCCTCCTTCCAAGCAGTCATCCCAGAGCCGGAGTCCCTCCTTGCAAGCAGGCGTCCCAGAGCCGGAGTCCCTCCTTGCGAGCAGGCGTCCCAGAGCCGGAGTCCCTCCTTGCGAGCAGGCGTCCCAGAGCCGGAGTCCCTCCTTGCGAGCAGGCGTCCCAGAGCCGGAGTCCCTCCTTGCGAGCAGGGGTCCCAGAGCCGGAGTCCCTCCTTGCAAGCAGGCGTCCCAGAGCCGGAGTCCCTCCTTGCAAGCAGGCGTCCCAGAGCCGGAGTCCCTCCTTGCAAGCAGGCGTCCCAGAGCCGGAGTCCCTCCTTGCAAGCAGGCGTCCCAGAGCCGGAGTCCCTCCTTGCAAGCAGGCGTCCCAGAGCCGGAGTCCCTCCTTGCAAGCAGGCGTCCCAGAGCCGGAGTCCCTCCTTGCAAGCAGGCGTCCCAGAGCCGGAGTCCCTCCTTGCAAGCAGGCGTCCCAGAGCCGGAGTCCCTCCTTGCAAGCAGGCGTCCCAGAGCCGGAGTCCCTCCTTGCAAGCAGGCGTCCCAGAGCCGGAGTCCCTCCTTGCAAGCAGGCGTCCCAGAGCCGGAGTCCCTCCTAGCAAGCAGGCGTCCCAGAGCTGGAGTCCCTTTTAGCAAGCAGGCATCCCAGAGCCGGAGTCCCTCTTTGCAAGCAGGCGTCCCAGAGCCGGAGTCCCTCCTTGCAAGCAGGCGTCCCAGAGCCGGAGTCCCTCCTTGCAAGCAGGCGTCCCAGAGCCGGAGTCCCTCCTTGCAAGCAGGCGTCCCAGAGCCGGAGTCCCTCCTTGCAAGCAGGCGTCCCAGAGCCGGAGTCCCTCCTTGCAAGCAGGCGTCCCAGAGCCGGAGTCCCTCCTTGCAAGCAGGCGTCCCAGAGCCGGAGTCCCTCCTTGCAAGCAGGCGTCCCAGAGCCGGAGTCCCTCCTAGCAAGCAGGCGTCCCAGAGCCGGAGTCCCTCCTAGCAAGCAGGCGTCCCAGAGCCGGAGTCCCTCCTAGCAAGCAGGCGTCCCAGAGCCAGAGTCCCCCCTTGCAAACAGGCGTCCCAGAGCCGGAGTCCCTCCTTGCAAGCAAGCGTCCCAGAGCCGGAGTCCCCCCTTGCAAGCAGGAGTCCCTCCTTGCAAGCAGGCGTCCCAGAGCCGGAGTCCCTCCTTGCAAGCAGGCGTCCCAGAGCCGGAGTCCCTCCTTGCAAGCAGGCGTCCCAGAGCCAGAGTCCCTCCTTGCAAACAGGCGTCCCAGAGCCGGAGTCCCTCCTTGCAAGCAAGCGTCCCAAAGCCGGAGTCCCCTCTTGCAAGCAAGCGTCCCAAAGCCGGAGTCCCCCCTTGCAAACAGGCGTCCCAGAGCCGGAGTCCCTCCTTGCAAGCAAGCGTCACAAAGCCGGAGTCCCTCCTTGCAAGCAGGCGTCCCAGAGCCAGAGTCCCCCCTTGCAAACAGGCGTCCCAGAGCCGGAGTCCCTCCTTGCAAGCAAGCGTCCCAGAGCCGGAGTCCCCCCTTGCAAGCAGGAGTCCCTCCTTGCAAGCAGGCGTCCCAGAGCCGGAGTCCCTCCTTGCAAGCAGGCGTCCCAGAGCCGGAGTCCCTCCTTGCAAGCAGGCGTCCCAGAGCCGGAGTCCCTCCTTGCAAGCAGGCGTCCCAGAGCCGGAGTCCCTCCTTGCAAGCAGGCGTCCCAGAGCCGGAGTCCCTCCTTGCAAGCAGGCGTCCCAGAGCCGGAGTCCCTCCTTGCAAGCAGGCGTCCCAGAGCCGGAGTCCCTCCTAGCAAGCAGGCGTCCCAGAGCCGGAGTCCCTCCTAGCAAGCAGGCGTCCCAGAGCCGGAGTCCCTCCTAGCAAGCAGGCGTCCCAGAGCCAGAGTCCCCCCTTGCAAACAGGCGTCCCAGAGCCGGAGTCCCTCCTTGCAAGCAAGCGTCCCAGAGCCGGAGTCCCCCCTTGCAAGCAGGAGTCCCTCCTTGCAAGCAGGCGTCCCAGAGCCGGAGTCCCTCCTTGCAAGCAGGCGTCCCAGAGCCGGAGTCCCTCCTTGCAAGCAGGCGTCCCAGAGCCAGAGTCCCTCCTTGCAAACAGGCGTCCCAGAGCCGGAGTCCCTCCTTGCAAGCAAGCGTCCCAAAGCCGGAGTCCCCTCTTGCAAGCAAGCGTCCCAAAGCCGGAGTCCCCCCTTGCAAACAGGCGTCCCAGAGCCGGAGTCCCTCCTTGCAAGCAAGCGTCACAAAGCCGGAGTCCCTCCTTGCAAGCAGGCGTCCCAGAGCCAGAGTCCCCCCTTGCAAACAGGCGTCCCAGAGCCGGAGTCCCTCCTTGCAAGCAAGCGTCCCAGAGCCGGAGTCCCCCCTTGCAAGCAGGAGTCCCTCCTTGCAAGCAGGCGTCCCAGAGCCGGAGTCCCTCCTTGCAAGCAGGCGTCCCAGAGCCGGAGTCCCTCCTTGCAAGCAGGCGTCCCAGAGCCGGAGTCCCCCCTTGCAAACAGGCATCCCAGAGCCGGAGTCCCCCCTTGCAAGCAAGCGTCCCAGAGCCGGAGTCCCCCCTTGCAAGCAGGAGTCCCTCCTTGCAAGCAGGCGTCCCAGAGCCGGAGTCCCTCCTTGCAAGCAGGCGTCCTAGAGCCGGAGTCCCTCCTTGCAAGCAGGCGTCCCAGAGCCAGAGTCCCCCCTTGCAAACAGGCGTCCCAGAGCCGGAGTCCCTCCTTGCAAGCAAGCGTCCCAGAGCCGGAGTCCCCCCTTGCAAGCAGGAGTCCCTCCTTGCAAGCAGGCGTCCCAGAGCCGGAGTCCCTCCTTGCAAGCAGGCGTCCCAGAGCCGGAGTCCCTCCTTGCAAGCAGGCGTCCCAGAGCCGGAGTCCCCCCTTGCAAACAGGCGTCCCAGAGCCGGAGTCCCCCCTTGCAAGCAAGCGTCCCAGAGCCGGAGTCCCCCCTTGCAAGCAGGAGTCCCTCCTTGCAAGCAGGCGTCCCAGAGCCGGAGTCCCTCCTTGCAAGCAGGCGTCCTAGAGCCGGAGTCCCTCCTAGCAAGCAGGCGTCCCAGAACCGGAGTCCCTCCTAGCAAGCAGGCGTCCCAGAGCCGGAGTCCCTCCTAGCAAGCAGGCGTCCCAGAGCCGGAGTCCCTCCTTGCAAGCAGGCGTCCCAGAGCCGGAGTCCCTCCTTGCAAGCAGGCGTCCCAGAGCCGGAGTCCCTCCTTGCAAGCAGGCGTCCCAGAGCCGGAGTCCCTCCTTGCAAGCAGGCGTCCCAGAGCCGGAGTCCCTCCTTGCAAGCAGGCGTCCCAGAGCCGGAGTCCCTCCTTGCAAACAGGCGTCCCAGAGCCGGAGTCCCTCCTTGCAAACAGGCGTCCCAGAGCCGGAGTCCCTCCTTGCAAGCAGGCGCCCCAGAGCCGGAGTCCCTCCTTGCAAGCAGGCGTCCCAGAGCCGGAGTCCCTCCTTGCAAACAGGCGTCCCAGAGCCGGAGTCCCTCCTTGCAAACAGGCGCCCCAGAGCCGGAGTCCCTCCTTGCAAGCAGGCGTCCCAGAGCCGGAGTCCCTCCTTGCAAGCAGGCGTCCCAGAGCCGGAGTCCCCCCTTGCAAGCAGGAGTCCCAGAGCCGGAATCCCCCCTTGCAAGCAGGCGTCCCAGAGCCGGAATCCCCCCTTGCAAGCAGGCGTCCCAGAGCCGGAGTCCCTTTTAGCAAGCAGGCGTCCCAGAGCCGGAGTCCCTCTTTGCAAGCAGGCGTCCCAGAGCCGGAGTCCCTCCTTGCAAGCAGGCGTCCCAGAGCCGGAGTCCCTCCTTGCAAGCAGGCGTCCCAGAGCCGGAGTCCCTCCTTGCAAGCAGGCGTCCCAGAGCAGGAGTCCCTCCTTGCAAGCAGGCGTCCCAGAGCCGGAGTCCCTCCTAGCAAGCAGGCGTCCCAGAGCCAGAGTCCCCCCTAGCAAGCAGGCGTCCCAGAGCCAGAGTCCCCCCTAGCAAGCAGGCGTCCCAGAGCCGGAGTCCATCCTTGCAAGCAAGCGTCCCAGAGCCGGAGTCCCCCCTTGCAAGCAGGAGTCCCAGAGCCGGAGTCCTTCCTTGCAAGCAGGCGTCCCAGAGCCGGAGTCCCTCCTTGCAAGCAGGCGTCCCAGAGCCGGAGTCCCCCCTTGCAAACAGGCGTCCCAGAGCCGGAGTCCCCCCTTGCAAACAGGCGTCCCAGAGCCGGAGTCCCCCCTTGCAAACAAGCATCCCAGAGCCGGAGTCCCTCCTTGCAAGCAAGCGTCCCAGAGCCGGAGTCCCTCCTTGCAAGCAAGCGTCCCAGAGCCGGAGTCCCCCCTTGCAAGCAGGAGTCCCTCCTTGCAAGCAGGCGTCCCAGAGCCGGAGTCCCTCCTTGCAAGCAGGCGTCCCAGAGCCGGAGTCCCTCCTTGCAAGCAGGCGTCCCAGAGCCGGAGTCCCTCCTTGCAAGCAGGCGTCCCAGAGCCGGAGTCCCTCCTTGCAAGCAGGCGTCCCAGAGCCGGAGTCCCTCCTTGCAAGCAGGCGTCCCAGAGCCGGAGTCCCTCCTTGCAAGCAGGCATCCCAGAGCCGGAGTCCCCCCTTGCAAGCAGGAGTCCCTCCTTCCAAGCAGGCATCCCAGAGCCGGAGTCCCTCCTTGCAAGCAGGCGTCCCAGAGCCGGAGTCCCTCCTTGCGAGCAGGCGTCCCAGAGCCGGAGTCCCTCCTTGCGAGCAGGCGTCCCAGAGCCGGAGTCCCTCCTTGCGAGCAGGCGTCCCAGAGCCGGAGTCCCTCCTTGCAAGCAGGCGTCCCAGAGCCGGAGTCCCTCCTTGCAAGCAGGCGTCCCAGAGCCGGAGTCCCTCCTTGCAAGCAGGCGTCCCAGAGCCGGAGTCCCTCCTTGCAAGCAGGCGTCCCAGAGCCGGAGTCCCTCCTTGCAAGCAAGCGTCCCAGAGCCGGAGTCCCCCCTTGCAAGCAGGAGTCCCAGAGCCGGAGTCCTTCCTTGCAAGCAGGCGTCCCAGAGCCGGAGTCCCTCCTTGCAAGCAGGCGTCCCAGAGCCGGAGTCCCCCCTTGCAAACAGGCGTCCCAGAGCCGGAGTCCCCCCTTGCAAACAAGCGTCCCAGAGCCGGAGTCCCCCCTTGCAAGCAGGAGTCCCTCCTTGCAAGCAGGCGTCCCAGAGCCGGAGTCCCTCCTTGCAAGCAGGCGTCCCAGAGCCGGAGTCCCTCCTTGCAAGCAGGCGTCCCAGAGCCGGAGTCCCTCCTTGCAAGCAGGCGTCCCAGAGCCGGAGTCCCTCCTTGCAAGCAGGCGTCCCAGAGCCGGAGTCCCTCCTTGCAAGCAGGCGTCCCAGAGCCGGAGTCCCTCCTTGCAAGCAGGCGTCCCAGAGCCGGAGTCCCTCCTTGCAAGCAGGCGTCCCAGAGCCGGAGTCCCTCCTTGCAAGCAGGCGTCCCAGAGCCGGAGTCCCTCCTTGCAAGCAGGCATCCCAGAGCCGGAGTCCCCCCTTGCAAGCAGGAGTCCCTCCTTCCAAGCAGGCATCCCAGAGCCGGAGTCCCTCCTTCCAAGCAGTCATCCCAGAGCCGGAGTCCCTCCTTGCAAGCAGGCGTCCCAGAGCCGGAGTCCCTCCTTGCAAGCAGGCGTCCCAGAGCCGGAGTCCCTCCTTGCAAGCAGGCGTCCCAGAGCCGGAGTCCCTCCTTGCAAGCAGGCGTCCCAGAGCCGGAGTCCCTCCTTGCAAGCAGGCGTCCCAGAGCCGGAGTCCCTCCTTGCAAGCAGGCGTCCCAGAGCCGGAGTCCCTCCTTGCAAGCAGGCGTCCCAGAGCCGGAGTCCCTCCTTGCAAGCAGGCGTCCCAGAGCCGGAGTCCCTCCTAGCAAGCAGGCGTCCCAGAGCTGGAGTCCCTTTTAGCAAGCAGGCGTCCCAGAGCCGGAGTCCCTCCTTGCAAGCAGGCGTCCCAGAGCCGGAGTCCCTCCTTGCAAGCAGGCGTCCCAGAGCCGGAGTCCCTCCTTGCAAGCAGGCGTCCCAGAGCCGGAGTCCCTCCTTGCAAGCAGGCGTCCCAGAGCCGGAGTCCCTCCTTGCAAGCAGGCGTCCCAGAGCCGGAGTCCCTCCTTGCAAGCAGGCGTCCCAGAGCCGGAGTCCCTCCTTGCAAGCAGGCGTCCCAGAGCCGGAGTCCCTCCTTGCAAGCAGGCGTCCCAGAGCCGGAGTCCCTCCTTGCAAGCAGGCGTCCCAGAGCCGGAGTCCCTCCTAGCAAGCAGGCGTCCCAGAGCTGGAGTCCCTTTTAGCAAGCAGGCATCCCAGAGCCGGAGTCCCTCTTTGCAAGCAGGCGTCCCAGAGCCGGAGTCCCTCCTTGCAAGCAGGCGTCCCAGAGCCGGAGTCCCTCCTTGCAAGCAGGCGTCCCAGAGCCGGAGTCCCTCCTTGCAAGCAGGCGTCCCAGAGCCGGAGTCCCTCCTTGCAAGCAGGCGTCCCAGAGCCGGAGTCCCTCCTTGCAAGCAGGCGTCCCAGAGCCGGAGTCCCTCCTTGCAAGCAGGCGTCCCAGAGCCGGAGTCCCTCCTTGCAAGCAGGCATCCCAGAGCCGGAGTCCCTCCTAGCAAGCAGGCATCCCAGAGCCGGAGTCCCTCCTAGCAAGCAGGCGTCCCAGAGCCGGAGTCCCTCCTAGCAAGCAGGCGTCCCAGAGCCGGAGTCCCTCCTAGCAAGCAGGCGTCCCAGAGCCAGAGTCCCCCCTTGCAAACAGGCGTCCCAGAGCCGGAGTCCCTCCTTGCAAGCAAGCGTCCCAGAGCCGGAGTCCCCCCTTGCAAGCAGGAGTCCCTCCTTGCAAGCAGGCGTCCCAGAGCCGGAGTCCCTCCTTGCAAGCAGGCGTCCTAGAGCCGGAGTCCCTCCTTGCAAGCAGGCGTCCCAGAGCCAGAGTCCCCCCTTGCAAACAGGCGTCCCAGAGCCGGAGTCCCTCCTTGCAAGCAAGCGTCCCAGAGCCGGAGTCCCCCCTTGCAAGCAGGAGTCCCTCCTTGCAAGCAGGCGTCCCAGACCCGGAGTCCCTCCTTGCAAGCAGGCGTCCCAGAGCCGGAGTCCCTCCTTGCAAGCAGGCGTCCCAGAGCCGGAGTCCCCCCTTGCAAACAGGCGTCCCAGAGCCGGAGTCCCCCCTTGCAAGCAAGCGTCCCAGAGCCGGAGTCCCCCCTTGCAAGCAGGAGTCCCTCCTTGCAAGCAGGCGTCCCAGAGCCGGAGTCCCTCCTTGCAAGCAGGCGTCCTAGAGCCGGAGTCCCTCCTAGCAAGCAGGCGTCCCAGAACCGGAGTCCCTCCTAGCAAGCAGGCGTCCCAGAGCCGGAGTCCCTCCTAGCAAGCAGGCGTCCCAGAGCCGGAGTCCCTCCTTGCAAGCAGGCGTCCCAGAGCCGGAGTCCCTCCTTGCAAGCAGGCGTCCCAGAGCCGGAGTCCCTCCTTGCAAGCAGGCGTCCCAGAGCCGGAGTCCCTCCTTGCAAGCAGGCGTCCCAGAGCCGGAGTCCCTCCTTGCAAGCAGGCGTCCCAGAGCCGGAGTCCCTCCTTGCAAGCAGGCGTCCCAGAGCCGGAGTCCCTCCTTGCAAGCAGGCGTCCCAGAGCCGGAGTCCCTCCTTGCAAGCAGGCGTCCCAGAGCCGGAGTCCCTCCTTGCAAACAGGCGTCCCAGAGCCGGAGTCCCTCCTTGCAAACAGGCGTCCCAGAGCCGGAGTCCCTCCTAGCAAGCAGGCGTCCCAGAACCGGAGTCCCTCCTAGCAAGCAGGCGTCCCAGAGCCGGAGTCCCTCCTAGCAAGCAGGCGTCCCAGAGCCGGAGTCCCTCCTTGCAAGCAGGCGTCCCAGAGCCGGAGTCCCTCCTTGCAAGCAGGCGTCCCAGAGCCGGAGTCCCTCCTTGCAAGCAGGCGTCCCAGAGCCGGAGTCCCTCCTTGCAAGCAGGCGTCCCAGAGCCGGAGTCCCTCCTTGCAAGCAGGCGTCCCAGAGCCGGAGTCCCTCCTTGCAAACAGGCGTCCCAGAGCCGGAGTCCCTCCTTGCAAACAGGCGTCCCAGAGCCGGAGTCCCTCCTTGCAAGCAGGCGTCCCAGAGCCGGAGTCCCTCCTTGCAAACAGGCGTCCCAGAGCCGGAGTCCCTCCTTGCAAACAGGCGCCCCAGAGCCGGAGTCCCTCCTTGCAAGCAGGCGTCCCAGAGCCGGAGTCCCTCCTTGCAAGCAGGCGTCCCAGAGCCGGAGTCCCCCCTTGCAAGCAGGAGTCCCAGAGCCGGAATCCCCCCTTGCAAGCAGGCGTCCCAGAGCCGGAATCCCCCCTTGCAAGCAGGCGTCCCAGAGCCGGAGTCCCTTTTAGCAAGCAGGCGTCCCAGAGCCGGAGTCCCTCTTTGCAAGCAGGCGTCCCAGAGCCGGAGTCCCTCCTTGCAAGCAGGCGTCCCAGAGCCGGAGTCCCTCCTTGCAAGCAGGCGTCCCAGAGCCGGAGTCCCTCCTTGCAAGCAGGCGTCCCAGAGCAGGAGTCCCTCCTTGCAAGCAGGCGTCCCAGAGCCGGAGTCCCTCCTAGCAAGCAGGCGTCCCAGAGCCAGAGTCCCCCCTAGCAAGCAGGCGTCCCAGAGCCAGAGTCCCCCCTAGCAAGCAGGCGTCCCAGAGCCGGAGTCCATCCTTGCAAGCAAGCGTCCCAGAGCCGGAGTCCCCCCTTGCAAGCAGGAGTCCCAGAGCCGGAGTCCTTCCTTGCAAGCAGGCGTCCCAGAGCCGGAGTCCCTCCTTGCAAGCAGGCGTCCCAGAGCCGGAGTCCCCCCTTGCAAACAGGCGTCCCAGAGCCGGAGTCCCCCCTTGCAAACAGGCGTCCCAGAGCCGGAGTCCCCCCTTGCAAACAAGCATCCCAGAGCCGGAGTCCCTCCTTGCAAGCAAGCGTCCCAGAGCCGGAGTCCCTCCTTGCAAGCAGGCGTCCCAGAGCCGGAGTCCCTCCTTGCAAGCAGGCGTCCCAGAGCCGGAGTCCCTCCTTGCAAGCAGGCGTCCCAGAGCCGGAGTCCCTCCTTGCAAGCAGGCGTCCCAGAGCCGGAGTCCCTCCTTGCAAGCAGGCGTCCCAGAGCCGGAGTCCCTCCTTGCAAGCAGGCATCCCAGAGCCGGAGTCCCCCCTTGCAAGCAGGAGTCCCTCCTTCCAAGCAGGCATCCCAGAGCCGGAGTCCCTCCTTGCAAGCAGGCGTCCCAGAGCCGGAGTCCCTCCTTGCGAGCAGGCGTCCCAGAGCCGGAGTCCCTCCTTGCGAGCAGGCGTCCCAGAGCCGGAGTCCCTCCTTGCGAGCAGGCGTCCCAGAGCCGGAGTCCCTCCTTGCAAGCAGGCGTCCCAGAGCCGGAGTCCCTCCTTGCAAGCAGGCGTCCCAGAGCCGGAGTCCCTCCTTGCAAGCAGGCGTCCCAGAGCCGGAGTCCCTCCTTGCAAGCAGGCGTCCCAGAGCCGGAGTCCCTCCTTGCAAGCAAGCGTCCCAGAGCCGGAGTCCCCCCTTGCAAGCAGGAGTCCCAGAGCCGGAGTCCTTCCTTGCAAGCAGGCGTCCCAGAGCCGGAGTCCCTCCTTGCAAGCAGGCGTCCCAGAGCCGGAGTCCCCCCTTGCAAACAGGCGTCCCAGAGCCGGAGTCCCCCCTTGCAAACAAGCGTCCCAGAGCCGGAGTCCCCCCTTGCAAGCAGGAGTCCCTCCTTGCAAGCAGGCGTCCCAGAGCCGGAGTCCCTCCTTGCAAGCAGGCGTCCCAGAGCCGGAGTCCCTCCTTGCAAGCAGGCGTCCCAGAGCCGGAGTCCCTCCTTGCAAGCAGGCGTCCCAGAGCCGGAGTCCCTCCTTGCAAGCAGGCGTCCCAGAGCCGGAGTCCCTCCTTGCAAGCAGGCGTCCCAGAGCCGGAGTCCCTCCTTGCAAGCAGGCGTCCCAGAGCCGGAGTCCCTCCTTGCAAGCAGGCGTCCCAGAGCCGGAGTCCCTCCTTGCAAGCAGGCATCCCAGAGCCGGAGTCCCCCCTTGCAAGCAGGAGTCCCTCCTTCCAAGCAGGCATCCCAGAGCCGGAGTCCCTCCTTCCAAGCAGTCATCCCAGAGCCGGAGTCCCTCCTTGCAAGCAGGCGTCCCAGAGCCGGAGTCCCTCCTTGCGAGCAGGCGTCCCAGAGCCGGAGTCCCTCCTTGCGAGCAGGCGTCCCAGAGCCGGAGTCCCTCCTTGCGAGCAGGCGTCCCAGAGCCGGAGTCCCTCCTTGCAAGCAAGCGTCCCAGAGCCGGAGTCCCCCCTTGCAAGCAGGAGTCCCAGAGCCGGAGTCCTTCCTTGCAAGCAGGCGTCCCAGAGCCGGAGTCCCTCCTTGCAAGCAGGCGTCCCAGAGCCGGAGTCCCCCCTTGCAAACAGGCGTCCCAGAGCCGGAGTCCCCCCTTGCAAACAAGCGTCCCAGAGCCGGAGTCCCCCCTTGCAAGCAGGAGTCCCTCCTTGCAAGCAGGCGTCCCAGAGCCGGAGTCCCTCCTTGCAAGCAGGCGTCCCAGAGCCGGAGTCCCTCCTTGCAAGCAGGCGTCCCAGAGCCGGAGTCCCTCCTTGCAAGCAGGCGTCCCAGAGCCGGAGTCCCTCCTTGCAAGCAGGCGTCCCAGAGCCGGAGTCCCTCCTTGCAAGCAGGCGTCCCAGAGCCGGAGTCCCTCCTTGCAAGCAGGCGTCCCAGAGCCGGAGTCCCTCCTTGCAAGCAGGCGTCCCAGAGCCGGAGTCCCTCCTTGCAAGCAGGCATCCCAGAGCCGGAGTCCCCCCTTGCAAGCAGGAGTCCCTCCTTCCAAGCAGGCATCCCAGAGCCGGAGTCCCTCCTTCCAAGCAGTCATCCCAGAGCCGGAGTCCCTCCTTGCAAGCAGGCGTCCCAGAGCCGGAGTCCCTCCTTGCAAGCAGGCGTCCCAGAGCCGGAGTCCCTCCTTGCAAGCAGGCGTCCCAGAGCCGGAGTCCCTCCTTGCAAGCAGGCGTCCCAGAGCCGGAGTCCCTCCTTGCAAGCAGGCGTCCCAGAGCCGGAGTCCCTCCTTGCAAGCAGGCGTCCCAGAGCCGGAGTCCCTCCTTGCAAGCAGGCGTCCCAGAGCCGGAGTCCCTCCTAGCAAGCAGGCGTCCCAGAGCTGGAGTCCCTTTTAGCAAGCAGGCGTCCCAGAGCCGGAGTCCCTCCTTGCAAGCAGGCGTCCCAGAGCCGGAGTCCCTCCTTGCAAGCAGGCGTCCCAGAGCCGGAGTCCCTCCTTGCAAGCAGGCGTCCCAGAGCCGGAGTCCCTCCTTGCAAGCAGGCGTCCCAGAGCCGGAGTCCCTCCTTGCAAGCAGGCGTCCCAGAGCCGGAGTCCCTCCTTGCAAGCAGGCGTCCCAGAGCCGGAGTCCCTCCTTGCAAGCAGGCGTCCCAGAGCCGGAGTCCCTCCTTGCAAGCAGGCGTCCCAGAGCCGGAGTCCCTCCTTGCAAGCAGGCGTCCCAGAGCCGGAGTCCCTCCTTGCAAGCAGGCGTCCCAGAGCCGGAGTCCCTCCTTGCAAGCAGGCGTCCCAGAGCCGGAGTCCCTCCTAGCAAGCAGGCGTCCCAGAGCTGGAGTCCCTTTTAGCAAGCAGGCATCCCAGAGCCAGAGTCCCTCTTTGCAAGCAGGCGTCCCAGAGCCGGAGTCCCTCCTTGCAAGCAGGCGTCCCAGAGCCGGAGTCCCTCCTTGCAAGCAGGCGTCCCAGAGCCGGAGTCCCTCCTTGCAAGCAGGCGTCCCAGAGCCGGAGTCCCTCCTTGCAAGCAGGCGTCCCAGAGCCGGAGTCCCTCCTTGCAAGCAGGCGTCCCAGAGCCGGAGTCCCTCCTTGCAAGCAGGCGTCCCAGAGCCGGAGTCCCTCCTTGCAAGCAGGCGTCCCAGAGCCGGAGTCCCTCCTAGCAAGCAGGCGTCCCAGAGCCGGAGTCCCTCCTAGCAAGCAGGCGTCCCAGAGCCGGAGTCCCTCCTAGCAAGCAGGCGTCCCAGAGCCAGAGTCCCCCCTTGCAAACAGGCGTCCCAGAGCCGGAGTCCCTCCTTGCAAGCAAGCGTCCCAGAGCCGGAGTCCCCCCTTGCAAGCAGGAGTCCCTCCTTGCAAGCAGGCGTCCCAGAGCCGGAGTCCCTCCTTGCAAGCAGGCGTCCTAGAGCCGGAGTCCCTCCTTGCAAGCAGGCGTCCCAGAGCCGGAGTCCCCCCTTGCAAACAGGCGTCCCAGAGCCGGAGTCCCTCCTTGCAAGCAAGCGTCCCAGAGCCGGAGTCCCCCCTTGCAAGCAGGAGTCCCTCCTTGCAAGCAGGCGTCCCAGAGCCGGAGTCCCTCCTTGCAAGCAGGCGTCCCAGAGCCGGAGTCCCTCCTAGCAAGCAGGCGTCCCAGAGCCGGAGTCCCTCCTTGCAAGCAGGCGTCCCAGAGCCGGAGTCCCTCCTTGCAAGCAGGCGTCCCAGAGCCGGAGTCCCTCCTTGCAAGCAGGCGTCCCAGAGCCAGAGTCCCTCCTTGTAAACAGGCGTCCCAGAGCCGGAGTCCCTCCTTGCAAGCAAGCGTCCCAAAGCCGGAGTCCCCTCTTGCAAGCAAGCGTCCCAAAGCCGGAGTCCCCCCTTGCAAACAGGCGTCCCAGAGCCGGAGTCCCCCCTTGCAAACAGGCGTCACAAAGCCGGAGTCCCTCCTTGCAAGCAGGCGTCCCAGAGCCAGAGTCCCCCCTTGCAAACAGGCGTCCCAGAGCCGGAGTCCCTCCTTGCAAGCAAGCGTCCCAGAGCCGGAGTCCCCCCTTGCAAGCAGGAGTCCCTCCTTGCAAGCAGGCGTCCCAGAGCCGGAGTCCCTCCTTGCAAGCAGGCGTCCCAGAGCCGGAGTCCCTCCTTGCAAGCAGGCGTCCCAGAGCCGGAGTCCCCCCTTGCAAACAGGCGTCCCAGAGCCGGAGTCCCCCCTTGCAAGCAAGCGTCCCAGAGCCGGAGTCCCCCCTTGCAAGCAGGAGTCCCTCCTTGCAAGCAGGCGTCCCAGAGCCGGAGTCCCTCCTTGCAAGCAGGCGTCCTAGAGCCGGAGTCCCTCCTTGCAAGCAGGCGTCCCAGAGCCAGAGTCCCCCCTTGCAAACAGGCGTCCCAGAGCCGGAGTCCCTCCTTGCAAGCAAGCGTCCCAGAGCCGGAGTCCCCCCTTGCAAGCAGGAGTCCCTCCTTGCAAGCAGGCGTCCCAGAGCCGGAGTCCCTCCTTGCAAGCAGGCGTCCCAGAGCCGGAGTCCCTCCTTGCAAGCAGGCGTCCCAGAGCCGGAGTCCCCCCTTGCAAACAGGCGTCCCAGAGCCGGAGTCCCCCCTTGCAAGCAAGCGTCCCAGAGCCGGAGTCCCCCCTTGCAAGCAGGAGTCCCTCCTTGCAAGCAGGCGTCCCAGAGCCGGAGTCCCTCCTTGCAAGCAGGCGTCCTAGAGCCGGAGTCCCTCCTAGCAAGCAGGCGTCCCAGAACCGGAGTCCCTCCTAGCAAGCAGGCGTCCCAGAGCCGGAGTCCCTCCTAGCAAGCAGGCGTCCCAGAGCCGGAGTCCCTCCTTGCAAGCAGGCGTCCCAGAGCCGGAGTCCCTCCTTGCAAGCAGGCGTCCCAGAGCCGGAGTCCCTCCTTGCAAGCAGGCGTCCCAGAGCCGGAGTCCCTCCTTGCAAGCAGGCGTCCCAGAGCCGGAGTCCCTCCTTGCAAGCAGGCGTCCCAGAGCCGGAGTCCCTCCTTGCAAGCAGGCGTCCCAGAGCCGGAGTCCCTCCTTGCAAGCAGGCGTCCCAGAGCCGGAGTCCCTCCTTGCAAGCAGGCGTCCCAGAGCCGGAGTCCCTCCTTGCAAACAGGCGTCCCAGAGCCGGAGTCCCTCCTTGCAAACAGGCGTCCCAGAGCCGGAGTCCCTCCTAGCAAGCAGGCGTCCCAGAGCCGGAGTCCCTCCTAGCAAGCAGGCGTCCCAGAGCCAGAGTCCCCCCTTGCAAACAGGCGTCCCAGAGCCGGAGTCCCTCCTTGCAAGCAAGCGTCCCAGAGCCGGAGTCCCCCCTTGCAAGCAGGAGTCCCTCCTTGCAAGCAGGCGTCCCAGAGCCGGAGTCCCTCCTTGCAAGCAGGCGTCCCAGAGCCGGAGTCCCTCCTTGCAAGCAGGCGTCCCAGAGCCGGAGTCCCCCCTTGCAAACAGGCGTCCCAGAGCCGGAGTCCCTCCTTGCAAGCAAGCGTCCCAGAGCCGGAGTCCCCCCTTGCAAGCAGGAGTCCCTCCTTGCAAGCAGGCGTCCCAGAGCCGGAGTCCCTCCTTGCAAGCAGGCGTCCCAGAGCCGGAGTCCCTCCTTGCAAGCAGGCGTCCCAGAGCCGGAGTCCCTCCTAGCAAGCAGGCGTCCCAGAGCCGGAGTCCCTCCTAGCAAGCAGGCGTCCCAGAGCCGGAGTCCCTCCTTGCAAGCAGGCGTCCCAGAGCCGGAGTCCCTCCTTGCAAGCAGGCGTCCCAGAGCCAGAGTCCCTCCTTGCAAGCAGGCGTCCCAGAGCCAGAGTCCCTCCTTGCAAGCAGGCGTCCCAGAGCCAGAGTCCCTCCTTGCAAACAGGCGTCCCAGAGCCGGAGTCCCTCCTTGCAAGCAAGCGTCCCAAAGCCGGAGTCCCCCCTTGCAAGCAAGCGTCCCAAAGCCGGAGTCCCCCCTTGCAAACAGGCGTCCCAGAGCCGGAGTCCCTCCTTGCAAGCAAGCGTCCCAAAGCCGGAGTCCCTCCTTGCAAGCAGGCGTCCCAGAGCTGGAGTCCCTCCTAGCAAGCAGGCGTCCCAGAGCCGGAGTCCCTCCTAGCAAGCAGGCGTCCCAGAGCCGGAGTCCCTCCTAGCAAGCAGGCGTCCCAGAGCCGGAGTCCCTCCTTGCAAGCAGGCGTCCCAGAGCCATAGTCCCTCCTTGCAAACAGGCGTCCCAGAGCCGGAGTCCCTCCTTGCAAGCAAGCGTCCCAAAGCCGGAGTCCCCCCTTGCAAGCAGGAGTCCCAGAGCCGGAGTCCCCCCTTGCAAGCAGGAGTCCCAGAGCCGGAGTCCCTCCTTGCAAGCAGGCGTCCCAGAGCCGGAGTCCCTCCTTGCAAGCAGGCGTCCCAGAGCCGGAGTCCCTCCTAGCAAGCAGGCGTCCCAGAGCTGGAGTCCCTTTTAGCAAGCAGGCGTCCCAGAGCCGGAGTCCCTCTTTGCAAGCAGGCGTCCCAGAGCCGGAGTCCCTCCTTGCAAGCAGGCGTCCCAGAGCCGGAGTCCCTCCTTGCAAGCAGGCGTCCCAGAGCCGGAGTCCCTCCTTGCAAGCAGGCGTCCCAGAGCCGGAGTCCCTCCTAGCAAGCAGGCGTCCCAGAGTCGGAGTCCCTCCTAGCAAGCAGGCGTCCCAGAGCCGGAGTCCCTCCTAGTAAGCAGGCGTCCCAGAGCCAGAGTCCCCCCTTGCAAACAGGCGTCCCAGAGCCGGAGTCCCTCCTTGCAAGCAAGCGTCCCAGAGCCGGAGTCCCCCCTTGCAAGCAGGAGTCCCTCCTTGCAAGCAGGCGTCCCAGCGCCGGAGTCCCTCCTTGCAAGCAGGCGTCCCAGAGCCGGAGTCCCTCCTTGCAAGCAGGCGTCCCAGAGCCGGAGTCCCCCCTTGCAAACAGGCGTCCCAGAGCCGGAGTCCCTCCTTGCAAGCAAGCGTCCCAGAGCCGGAGTCTCCCCTTGCAAGCAGGAGTCCCTCCTTGCAAGCAGGCGTCCCAGAGCAGGAGTCCCTCCTTGCAAGCAGGCGTCCCAGAGCCGGAGTCCCTCCTTGCAAGCAGGCGTCCCAGAGCCGGAGTCCCTCCTTGCAAGCAGGCGTCCCAGAGCCGGAGTCCCTCCTTGCAAGCAGGCGTCCCAGAGCCGGAGTCCCTCCTTGCAAGCAGGCGTCCCAGAGCCGGAGTCCCTCCTTGCAAGCAGGCGTCCCAGAGCCGGAGTCCCTCCTTGCAAGCAGGCGTCCCAGAGCCGGAGTCCCTCCTTGCAAGCAGGCGTCCCAGAGCCGGAGTCCCTCCTAGCAAGCAGGCGTCCCAGAGCCGGAGTCCCTCCTTGCAAGCAGGCGTCCCAGAGCCGGAGTCCCTCCTTGCAAGCAGGCATCCCAGAGCCAGAGTCCCTCCTTGCAAGCAGGCGTCCCAGAGCCAGAGTCCCTCCTTGCAAGCAGGCGTCCCAGAGCCAGAGTCCCTCCTTGCAAACAGGCGTCCCAGAGCCGGAGTCCCTCCTTGCAAGCAAGCGTCCCAAAGCCGGAGTCCCTCCTTGCAAGCAGGCGTCCCAGAGCCAGAGTCCCCCCTTGCAAACAGGCGTCCCAGAGCCGGAGTCCCTCCTTGCAAGCAAGCGTCCCAGAGCCGGAGTCCCCCCTTGCAAGCAGGAGTCCCCCCTTGCAAGCAGGCGTCCCAGAGCCGGAGTCCCTCCTTGCAAGCAGGCGTCCCAGAGCCGGAGTCCCTTCTTGCAAGCAGGCGTCCCAGAGCCGGAGTCCCCCCTTGCAAACAGGCGTCCCAGAGCCGGAGTCCCCCCTTGCAAACAGGCGTCCCAGAGCCGGAGTCCCCCCTTGCAAGCAGGAGTCCCTCCTTGCAAGCAGGCGTCCCAGAGCCGGAGTCCCTCCTTGCAAGCAGGCGTCCCAGAGCCGGAGTCCCTCCTTGCAAGCAGGCGTCCCAGAGCCGGAGTCCCTCCTAGCAAGCAGGCGTCCCAGAGCCGGAGTCCCTCCTAGCAAGCAGGCGTCCCAGAGCCGGAGTCCCTCCTAGCAAGCAGGCGTCCCAGAGCCGGAGTCCCTCCTTGCAAGCAGGCGTCCCAGAGCCGGAGTCCCTCCTTGCAAGCAGGCGTCCCAGAGCCAGAGTCCCTCCTTGCAAGCAGGCGTCCCAGAGCCGGAGTCCCTCCTAGCAAGCAGGCGTCCCAGAGCCGGAGTCCCTCCTAGCAAGCAGGCGTCCCAGAGCCGGAGTCCCTCCTAGCAAGCAGGCGTCCCAGAGCCGGAGTCCCTCCTAGCAAGCAGGCGTCCCAGAGCCAGAGTCCCCCCTTGCAAACAGGCGTCCCAGAGCCGGAGTCCCTCCTTGCAAGCAAGCGTCCCAGAGCCGGAGTCCCCCCTTGCAAGCAGGAGTCCCTCCTTGCAAGCAGGCGTCCCAGAGCCGGAGTCCCTCCTTGCAAGCAGGCGTCCTAGAGCCGGAGTCCCTCCTTGCAAGCAGGCGTCCCAGAGCCGGAGTCCCCCCTTGCAAACAGGCGTCCCAGAGCCGGAGTCCCTCCTTGCAAGCAAGCGTCCCAGAGCCGGAGTCCCCCCTTGCAAGCAGGAGTCCCTCCTTGCAAGCAGGCGTCCCAGAGCCGGAGTCCCTCCTTGCAAGCAGGCGTCCCAGAGCCGGAGTCCCTCCTAGCAAGCAGGCGTCCCAGAGCCGGAGTCCCTCCTTGCAAGCAGGCGTCCCAGAGCCGGAGTCCCTCCTTGCAAGCAGGCGTCCCAGAGCCGGAGTCCCTCCTTGCAAGCAGGCGTCCCAGAGCCAGAGTCCCTCCTTGCAAGCAGGCGTCCCAGAGCCAGAGTCCCTCCTTGCAAACAGGCGTCCCAGAGCCGGAGTCCCTCCTTGCAAGCAAGCGTCCCAAAGCCGGAGTCCCCTCTTGCAAGCAAGCGTCCCAAAGCCGGAGTCCCCCCTTGCAAACAGGCGTCCCAGAGCCGGAGTCCCTCCTTGCAAGCAAGCGTCCCAAAGCCGGAGTCCCTCCTTGCAAGCAGGCGTCCCAGAGCCAGAGTCCCCCCTTGCAAACAGGCGTCCCAGAGCCGGAGTCCCTCCTTGCAAGCAAGCGTCCCAGAGCCGGAGTCCCTCCTTGCAAGCAGGCGTCCCAGAGCCGGAGTCCCTCCTTGCAAGCAGGCGTCCCAGAGCCGGAGTCCCCCCTTGCAAACAGGCGTCCCAGAGCCGGAGTCCCTCCTAGCAAGCAGGCGTCCCAGAGCCGGAGTCCCTCCTAGCAAGCAGGCGTCCCAGAGCCGGAGTCCCTCCTAGCAAGCAGGCGTCCCAGAGCCAGAGTCCCCCCTTGCAAACAGGCGTCCCAGAGCCGGAGTCCCTCCTTGCAAGCAAGCGTCCCAGAGCCGGAGTCCCCCCTTGCAAGCAGGAGTCCCTCCTTGCAAGCAGGCGTCCCAGAGCCGGAGTCCCTCCTTGCAAGCAGGCGTCCTAGAGCCGGAGTCCCTCCTTGCAAGCAGGCGTCCCAGAGCCGGAGTCCCCCCTTGCAAACAGGCGTCCCAGAGCCGGAGTCCCTCCTTGCAAGCAAGCGTCCCAGAGCCGGAGTCCCCCCTTGCAAGCAGGAGTCCCTCCTTGCAAGCAGGCGTCCCAGAGCCGGAGTCCCTCCTTGCAAGCAGGCGTCCCAGAGCCGGAGTCCCTCCTAGCAAGCAGGCGTCCCAGAGCCGGAGTCCCTCCTAGCAAGCAGGCGTCCCAGAGCCGGAGTCCCTCCTTGCAAGCAGGCGTCCCAGAGCCGGAGTCCCTCCTTGCAAGCAGGCGTCCCAGAGCCGGAGTCCCTCCTTGCAAGCAGGCGTCCCAGAGCCAGAGTCCCTCCTTGCAAACAGGCGTCCCAGAGCCGGAGTCCCTCCTTGCAAGCAAGCGTCCCAAAGCCGGAGTCCCCTCTTGCAAGCAAGCGTCCCAAAGCCGGAGTCCCCCCTTGCAAACAGGCGTCCCAGAGCCGGAGTCCCTCCTTGCAAGCAAGCGTCCCAAAGCCGGAGTCCCTCCTTGCAAGCAGGCGTCCCAGAGCCAGAGTCCCTCCTTGCAAGCAGGCGTCCCAGAGCCGGAGTCCCTCCTTGCAAGCAAGCGTCCCAGAGCCGGAGTCCCCCCTTGCAAGCAGGAGTCCCTCCGTGCAAGCAGGCGTCCCAGAGCCGGAGTCCCTCCTTGCAAGCAGGCGTCCCAGAGCCGGAGTCCCTCCTTGCAAGCAGGCGTCCCAGAGCCGGAGTCCCCCCTTGCAAACAGGCGTCCCAGAGCCGGAGTCCCTCCTTGCAAGCAAGCGTCCCAGAGCCGGAGTCCCCCCTTGCAAGCAGGAGTCCCTCCTTGCAAGCAGGCGTCCCAGAGCCGGAGTCCCTCCTTGCAAGCAGGCGTCCCAGAGCCGGAGTCCCTCCTAGCAAGCAGGCGTCCCAGAACCGGAGTCCCTCCTAGCAAGCAGGCGTCCCAGAGCCGGAGTCCCTCCTAGCAAGCAGGCGTCCCAGAGCCGGAGTCACTCCTTGCAAGCAGGCGTCCCAGAGCCGGAGTCCCTCCTTGCAAGCAGGCGTCCCAGAGCCGGAGTCCCTCCTTGCAAGCAGGCGTCCCAGAGCCGGAGTCCCTCCTTGCAAGCAGGCGTCCCAGAGCCGGAGTCCCTCCTTGCAAGCAGGCGTCCCAGAGCCGGAGTCCCTCCTTGCAAGCAGGCGTCCCAGAGCCGGAGTCCCTCCTTGCAAGCAGGCGTCCCAGAGCCGGAGTCCCTCCTTGCAAACAGGCGTCCCAGAGCCGGAGTCCCTCCTTGCAAGCAGGCGTCCCAGAGCCGGAGTCCCTCCTTGCAAGCAGGCGTCCCAGAGCCGGAGTCCCCCCTTGCAAGCAGGAGTCCCAGAGCCGGAATCCCCCCTTGCAAGCAGGCGTCCCAGAGCCGGAATCCCCCCTTGCAAGCAGGCGTCCCAGAGCCGGAGTCCCTTTTAGCAAGCAGGCGTCCCAGAGCCGGAGTCCCTCTTTGCAAGCAGGCGTCCCAGAGCCGGAGTCCCTCCTTGCAAGCAGGCGTCCCAGAGCCGGAGTCCCTCCTTGCAAGCAGGCGTCCCAGAGCCGGAGTCCCTCCTTGCAAGCAGGCGTCCCAGAGCCGGAGTCCCTCCTTGCAAGCAGGCGTCCCAGAGCCGGAGTCCCTCCTTGCAAGCAGGCGTCCCAGAGCCGGAGTCCCTCCTTGCAAGCAGGCGTCCCAGAGCCGGAGTCCCTCCTTGCAAGCAGGCGTCCCAGAGCCGGAGTCCCTCCTTGCAAGCAGGCGTCCCAGAGCCGGAGTCCCTCCTTGCAAGCAGGCGTCCCAGAGCCGGAGTCCCTCCTTGCAAGCAGGCGTCCCAGAGCCGGAGTCCCTTTTAGCAAGCAGGCATCCCAGAGCCGGAGTCCCTCTTTGCAAGCAGGCGTCCCAGAGCCGGAGTCCCTCCTTGCAAGCAGGCGTCCCAGAGCCGGAGTCCCTCCTTGCAAGCAGGGGTCCCAGAGCCGGAGTCCCTCCTTGCAAGCAGGCGTCCCAGAGCCGGAGTCCCTCCTTGCAAGCAGGCATCCCAGAGCCGGAGTCCCCCTTGCAAGCAGGAGTCCCAGAGCCGGAGTCCCTCCTTGCAAGCAGGGGTCCCAGAGCCGGAGTCCCTCCTTGCAAGCAGGCGTCCCAGAGCCGGAGTCCCTCCTTGCAAGCAGGCGTCCCAGAGCCATAGTCCCTCCTTGCAAACAGGCGTCCCAGAGCCGGAGTCCCTCCTTGCAAGCAAGCGTCCCAAAGCCGGAGTCCCCCCTTGCAAGCAGGAGTCCCAGAGCCGGAGTCCCTCCTTGCAAGCAGGCGTCCCAGAGCCGGAGTCCCTCCTTGCAAGCAGGCGTCCCAGAGCCGGAGTCCCTCCTTGCAAGCAGGCGTCCCAGAGCCGGAGTCCCTCCTAGCAAGCAGGCGTCCCAGAGCTGGAGTCCCTTTTAGCAAGCAGGCATCCCAGAGCCGGAGTCCCTCTTTGCAAGCAGGCGTCCCAGAGCCGGAGTCCCTCCTTGCAAGCAGGCGTCCCAGAGCCGGAGTCCCTCCTTGCAAGCAGGCGTCCCAGAGCCGGAGTCCCTCCTTGCAAGCAGGCGTCCCAGAGCCGGAGTCCCTCCTTGCAAGCAGGCGTCCCAGAGCCGGAGTCCCTCCTTGCAAGCAGGCGTCCCAGAGCCGGAGTCCCTCCTAGCAAGCAGGCGTCCCAGAGCCGGAGTCCCTCCTAGCAAGCAGGCGTCCCAGAGCCGGAGTCCCTCCTAGCAAGCAGGCGTCCCACAGCCAGAGTCCCCCCTTGCAAACAGGCGTCCCAGAGCCGGAGTCCCTCCTTGCAAGCAAGCGTCCCAGAGCCGGAGTCCCCCCTTGCAAGCAGGAGTCCCTCCTTGCAAGCAGGCGTCCCAGAGCCGGAGTCCCTCCTTGCAAGCAGGCGTCCCAGAGCCGGAGTCCCTCCTTGCAAGCAGGCGTCCCAGAGCCGGAGTCCCTCCTTGCAAGCAGGCGTCCCAGAGCCGGAGTCCCCCCTTGCAAACAGGCGTCCCAGAGCCGGAGTCCCTCCTTGCAAGCAAGCGTCCCAGAGCCGGAGTCCCCCCTTGCAAGCAGGAGTCCCTCCTTGCAAGCAGGCGTCCCAGAGCCGGAGTCCCTCCTTGCAAGCAGGCGTCCCAGAGCCGGAGTCCCTCCTTGCAAGCAGGCGTCCCAGAGCCGGAGTCCCTCCTAGCAAGCAGGCGTCCCAGAGCCGGAGTCCCTCCTAGCAAGCAGGCGTCCCAGAGCCGGAGTCCCTCCTTGCAAGCAGGCGTCCCAGAGCCGGAGTCCCTCCTTGCAAGCAGGCGTCCCAGAGCCAGAGTCCCTCCTTGCAAGCAGGCGTCCCAGAGCCAGAGTCCCTCCTTGCAAGCAGGCGTCCCAGAGCCAGAGTCCCTCCTTGCAAACAGGCGTCCCAGAGCCGGAGTCCCTCCTTGCAAGCAAGCGTCCCAAAGCCGGAGTCCCCCCTTGCAAGCAAGCGTCCCAAAGCCGGAGTCCCCCCTTGCAAACAGGCGTCCCAGAGCCGGAGTCCCCCCTTGCAAGCAAGCGTCCCAAAGCCGGAGTCCCTCCTTGCAAGCAGGCGTCCCAGAGCTGGAGTCCCTCCTAGCAAGCAGGCGTCCCAGAGCCGGAGTCCCTCCTAGCAAGCAGGCGTCCCAGAGCCGGAGTCCCTCCTAGCAAGCAGGCGTCCCAGAGCCGGAGTCCCTCCTTGCAAGCAGGCGTCCCAGAGCCATAGTCCCTCCTTGCAAACAGGCGTCCCAGAGCCGGAGTCCCTCCTTGCAAGCAAGCGTCCCAAAGCCGGAGTCCCCCCTTGCAAGCAGGAGTCCCAGAGCCGGAGTCCCTCCTTGCAAGCAGGCGTCCCAGAGTCGGAGTCCCTCCTTGCAAGCAGGCGTCCCAGAGCCGGAGTCCCTCCTTGCAAGCAGGCGTCCCAGAGCCGGAGTCCCTCCTAGCAAGCAGGCGTCCCACAGCCAGAGTCCCCCCTTGCAAACAGGCGTCCCAGAGCCGGAGTCCCTCCTTGCAAGCAAGCGTCCCAGAGCCGGAGTCCCCCCTTGCAAGCAGGAGTCCCTCCTTGCAAGCAGGCGTCCCAGAGCCGGAGTCCCTCCTTGCAAGCAGGCGTCCCAGAGCCGGAGTCCCTCCTTGCAAGCAGGCGTCCCAGAGCCGGAGTCCCTCCTTGCAAGCAGGCGTCCCAGAGCCGGAGTCCCCCCTTGCAAACAGGCGTCCCAGAGCCGGAGTCCCTCCTTGCAAGCAAGCGTCCCAGAGCCGGAGTCCCCCCTTGCAAGCAGGAGTCCCTCCTTGCAAGCAGGCGTCCCAGAGCCGGAGTCCCTCCTTGCAAGCAGGCGTCCCAGAGCCGGAGTCCCTCCTTGCAAGCAGGCGTCCCAGAGCCGGAGTCCCTCCTAGCAAGCAGGCGTCCCAGAGCCGGAGTCCCTCCTAGCAAGCAGGCGTCCCAGAGCCGGAGTCCCTCCTTGCAAGCAGGCGTCCCAGAGCCGGAGTCCCTCCTTGCAAGCAGGCGTCCCAGAGCCAGAGTCCCTCCTTGCAAGCAGGCGTCCCAGAGCCAGAGTCCCTCCTTGCAAGCAGGCGTCCCAGAGCCAGAGTCCCTCCTTGCAAACAGGCGTCCCAGAGCCGGAGTCCCTCCTTGCAAGCAAGCGTCCCAAAGCCGGAGTCCCCCCTTGCAAGCAAGCGTCCCAAAGCCGGAGTCCCCCCTTGCAAACAGGCGTCCCAGAGCCGGAGTCCCCCCTTGCAAGCAAGCGTCCCAAAGCCGGAGTCCCTCCTTGCAAGCAGGCGTCCCAGAGCTGGAGTCCCTCCTAGCAAGCAGGCGTCCCAGAGCCGGAGTCCCTCCTAGCAAGCAGGCGTCCCAGAGCCGGAGTCCCTCCTAGCAAGCAGGCGTCCCAGAGCCGGAGTCCCTCCTTGCAAGCAGGCGTCCCAGAGCCATAGTCCCTCCTTGCAAACAGGCGTCCCAGAGCCGGAGTCCCTCCTTGCAAGCAAGCGTCCCAAAGCCGGAGTCCCCCCTTGCAAGCAGGAGTCCCAGAGCCGGAGTCCCTCCTTGCAAGCAGGCGTCCCAGAGTCGGAGTCCCTCCTTGCAAGCAGGCGTCCCAGAGCCGGAGTCCCTCCTTGCAAGCAGGCGTCCCAGAGCCGGAGTCCCTCCTAGCAAGCAGGCGTCCCAGAGCCGGAGTCCCTCCTAGCAAGCAGGCGTCCCAGAGCCAGAGTCCCTCCTTGCAAGCAGGCGTCCCAGAGCCAGAGTCCCTCCTTGCAAGCAGGCGTCCCAGAGCCAGAGTCCCTCCTTGCAAGCAGGCGTCCCAGAGCCAGAGTCCCTCCTTGCAAGCAGGCGTCCCAGAGCCAGAGTCCCTCCTTGCAAACAGGCGTCCCAGAGCCGGAGTCCCTCCTTGCAAGCAGGAGTCCCTCCTTGCAAGCAGGCGTCCCAGAGCCGGAGTCCCCCCTTGCAAGCAGGCGTCCCAGAGCCGGAGTCCCCCCTTGCAAGCAGGAGTCCCTCCTTGCAAGCAGGAGTCCCTCCTTGCAAGCAGGCGTCCCAGAGCCGGAGTCCCCCCTTGCAAGCAGGAGTCCCAGAGCCGGAATCCCCCCTTGCAAGCAGGCGTCCCAGAGCCGGAGTCCCTCCTAGCAAGCAGGCGTCCCAGAGCCGGAGTCCCTTTTAGCAAGCAGGCATGCCAGAGCCGGAGTCCCTCTTTGCAAGCAGGCGTCCCAGAGCCGGAGTCCCTCCTTGCAAGCAGGCGTCCCAGAGCCGGAGTCCCTCCTTGCAAGCAGGCGTCCCAGAGCCGGAGTCCCTCCTTGCAAGCAGGCGTCCCAGAGCCGGAGTCCCTCCTTGCAAGCAGGCGTCCCAGAGCCGGAGTCCCTCCTTGCAAGCAGGCGTCCCAGAGCCGGAGTCCCTCCTAGCAAGCAGGCGTCCCAGAGCCAGAGTCCCCCCTTGCAAACAGGTGTCCCAGAGCCGGAGTCCCTCCTTGCAAGCAAGCGTCCCAGAGCCGGAGTCCCCCCTTGCAAGCCGGAGTCCCTCCTTGCAAGCAGGCGTCCCAGAGCCGGAGTCCCTCCTTGCAAGCAGGCGTCCCAGAGCCGGAGTCCCTCCTTGCAAGCAGGCGTCCCAGAGCCGGAGTCCCTCCTAGCAAGCAGGCGTCCCAGAGCCAGAGTCCCCCCTTGCAAACAGGTGTCCCAGAGCCGGAGTCCCTCCTTGCAAGCAAGCGTCCCAGAGCCGGAGTCCCCCCTTGCAAGCAGGAGTCCCTCCTTGCAAGCAGGCGTCCCAGAGCCGGAGTCCCTCCTTGCAAGCAGGCGTCCCAGAGCCGGAGTCCCTCCTTGCAAGCAGGCGTCCCAGAGCCGGAGTCCCTCCTTGCAAGCAGGCGTCCCAGAGCCGGAGTCCCTCCTTGCAAGCAGGCGTCCCAGAGCCGGAGTCCCTCCTTGCAAGCAGGCGTCCCAGAGCCGGAGTCCCTCCTTGCAAGCAGGCGTCCCAGAGCCAGAGTCCCTCCTTGCAAACAGGCGTCCCAGAGCCGGAGTCCCTCCTTGCAAGCAACCGTCCCAAAGCCGGAGTCCCCCCTTGCAAGCAGGAGTCCCTCCTTGCAAGCAGGCGTCCCAGAGCCGGAGTCCCTCCTTGCAAGCAGGCGTCCCAGAGCCGGAGTCCCTCCTTGCAAGCAGGCGTCCCAGAGCCGGAGTCCCTCCTTGCAAGCAGGCGTCCCAGAGCCGGAGTCCCTCCTTGCAAGCAGGCGTCCCAGAGCCGGAGTCCCTCCTTGCAAGCAGGCGTCCCAGAGCCGGAGTCCCTCCTTGCAAGCAGGCGTCCCAGAGCCGGAGTCCCTCCTTGCAAGCAGGCGTCCCAGAGCCGGAGTCCCTCCTTGCAAGCAGGCGTCCCAGAGCCGGAGTCCCTCCTTGCAAGCAGGCGTCCCAGAGCCGGAGTCCCTCCTTGCAAGCAGGCGTCCCAGAGCCGGAGTCCCCCCTTGCAAGCAGGAGTCCCAGAGCCGGAATCCCCCCTTGCAAGCAGGCGTCCCAGAGCCGGAGTCCCTCCTAGCAAGCAGGCGTCCCAGAGCCGGAGTCCCTTTTAGCAAGCAGGCATGCCAGAGCCGGAGTCCCTCTTTGCAAGCAGGCGTCCCAGAGCCGGAGTCCCTCCTTGCAAGCAGGCGTCCCAGAGCCGGAGTCCCTCCTTGCAAGCAGGCGTCCCAGAGCCGGAGTCCCTCCTTGCAAGCAGGCGTCCCAGAGCCGGAGTCCCTCCTTGCAAGCAGGCGTCCCAGAGCCGGAGTCCCTCCTTGCAAGCAGGCGTCCCAGAGCCGGAGTCCCTCCTTGCAAGCAGGCGTCCCAGAGCCGGAGTCCCTCCTTGCAAGCAGGCGTCCCAGAGCCGGAGTCCCTCCTTGCAAGCAGGCGTCCCAGAGCCGGAGTCCCTCCTTGCAAGCAGGCGTCCCAGAGCCGGAGTCCCTCCTTGCAAGCAGGCGTCCCAGAGCCGGAGTCCCTCCTTGCAAGCAGGCGTCCCAGAGCCGGAGTCCCTCCTAGCAAGCAGGCGTCCCAGAGCCGGAGTCCCTTTTAGGAAGCAGGCATCCCAGAGCCGGAGTCCCTCTTTGCAAGCAGGCGTCCCAGAGCCGGAGTCCCTCCTTGCAAGCAGGCGTCCCAGAGCCGGAGTCCCTCCTTGCAAGCAGGCGTCCCAGAGCCGGAGTCCCTCCTTGCAAGCAGGCGTCCCAGAGCCGGAGTCCCTCCTTGCAAGCAGGCGTCCCAGAGCCGGAGTCCCTCCTTGCAAGCAGGCGTCCCAGAGCCGGAGTCCCTCCTTGCAAGCAGGCGTCCCAGAGCCGGAGTCCCTCCTAGCAAGCAGGCGTCCCAGAGCCAGAGTCCCCCCTTGCAAACAGGTGTCCCAGAGCCGGAGTCCCTCCTTGCAAGCAAGCGTCCCAGAGCCGGAGTCCCCCCTTGCAAGCAGGAGTCCCTCCTTGCAAGCAGGCGTCCCAGAGCCGGAGTCCCTCCTTGCAAGCAGGCGTCCCAGAGCCGGAGTCCCTCCTTGCAAGCAGGCGTCCCAGAGCCGGAGTCCCTCCTTGCAAGCAGGCGTCCCAGAGCCGGAGTCCCTCCTTGCAAGCAGGCGTCCCAGAGCCGGAGTCCCTCCTTGCAAGCAGGCGTCCCAGAGCCGAAGTCCCTCCTTGCAAGCAGGCGTCCCAGAGCCGGAGTCCCTCCTTGCAAGCAAGCGTCCCAGAGCCGGAGTCCCCCCTTGCAAGCAGGAGTCCCTCCTTGCAAGCAGGCGTCCCAGAGCCGGAGTCCCTCCTTGCAAGCAGGCGTCCCAGAGCCGGAGTCCCTCCTTGCAAGCAGGCGTCCCAGAGCCGGAGTCCCCCCTTGCAAGCAGGAGTCCCTCCTTGCAAGCAGGCGTCCCAGAGCCGGAGTCCCTCCTTGCAAGCAGGCGTCCCAGAGCCGGAGTCCCTCCTTGCAAGCAGGCGTCCCAGAGCCGGAGTCCCTCCTTGCAAGCAGGCGTCCCAGAGCCGGAGTCCCTCCTTGCAAGCAGGCGTCCCAGAGCCGGAGTCCCTCCTTGCAAGCAGGCGTCCCAGAGCCGGAGTCCCTCCTTGCAAGCAGGCGTCCCAGAGCCGGAGTCCCTCCTTGCAAGCAGGCGTCCCAGAGCCGGAGTCCCTCCTTGCAAGCAGGCGTCCCAGATCCAGAGTCCCTCCTACCAAGCAGGCGTCCCAGAGCCGGAGTCCCTCCTAGCAAGCAGGCGTCCCAGAGCCAGAGTCCCCCCTTGCAAACAGGCGTCCCAGAGCCGGAGTCCCTCCTTGCAAGCAGGCGTCCCAGAGCCGGAGTCCCTCCTTGCAAGCAGGCGTCCCAGAGCCAGAGTCCCTCCTTGCAAGCAGGCGTCCCAGAGCCGGAGTCCCTCCTAGCAAGCAGGCGTCCCAGAGCCGGAGTCCCTCCTAGCAAGCAGGCGTCCCAGAGCCGGAGTCCCTCCTTGCAAGCAGGCGTCCCAGAGCCGGAGTCCCTCCTTGCAAGCAGGCGTCCCAGAGCCGGAGTCCCTCCTTGCAAGCAGGCGTCCCAGAGCCGGAGTCCCTCCTTGCAAGCAGGCGTCCCAGAGCCGGAGTCCCTCCTTGCAAGCAGGCGTCCCAGATCCGGAGTCCCTCCTACCAAGCAGGCGTCCCAGAGCCGGAGTCCCTCCTAGCAAGCAGGCGTCCCAGAGCCAGAGTCCCCCCTTGCAAACAGGCGTCCCAGAGCCGGAGTCCCTCCTTGCAAGCAGGCGTCCCAGAGCCGGAGTCCCTCCTTGCAAGCAGGCGTCCCAGAGCCAGAGTCCCTCCTTGCAAGCAGGCGTCCCAGAGCCAGAGTCCCTCCTAGCAAGCAGGCGTCCCAGAGCCGGAGTCCCTCCTAGCAAGCAGGCGTCCCAGAGCCGGAGTCCCTCCTAGCAAGCAGGCGTCCCAGAGCCGGAGTCCCTCCTAGCAAGCAGGCGTCCCAGAGCCGGAGTCCCTCCTAGCAAGCAGGCGTCCCAGAGCCGGAGTCCCTCCTTGCAAGCAGGCGTCCCAGAGCCGGAGTCCCTCCTTGCAAGCAGGCGTCCCAGAGCCGGAGTCCCTCCTTGCAAGCAGGCGTCCCAGAGCCGGAGTCCCTCCTTGCAAGCAGGCGTCCCAGTGCCAGAGTCCCTCCTTGCAAACAGGCGTCCCAGAGCCGGAGTCCCTCCTTGCAAGCAAGCGTCCCAAAGCCGGAGTCCCCCCTTGCAAGCAAGCGTCCCAAAGCCGGAGTCCCCCCTTGCAAACAGGCGTCCCAGAGCCGGAGTCCCTCCTTGCAAGCAAGCGTCCCAAAGCCGGAGTCCCTCCTTGCAAGCAGGCGTCCCAGAGCCAGAGTCCCCCCTTGCAAACAGGCGTCCCAGAGCCGGAGTCCCTCCTTGCAAGCAAGCGTCCCAGAGCCGGAGTCCCTCCTTGCAAGCAGGCGTCCCAGAGCCGGAGTCCCTCCTTGCAAGCAGGCGTCCCAGAGCCGGAGTCCCTCCTTGCAAGCAGGCGTCCCAGAGCCGGAGTCCCTCCTAGCAAGCAGGCGTCCCAGAGCCGGAGTCCCTCCTAGCAAGCAGGCATCCCAGAGCCGGAGTCCCTCCTAGCAAGCAGGCGTCCCAGAGCCGGAGTCCCTCCTTGCAAGCAAGCGTCCCAGAGCCGGAGTCCCCTCTTGCAAGCAGGAGTCCCTCCTTGCAAGCAGGCGTCCCAGAGCCGGAGTCCCTCCTTGCAAGCAGGCATCCCAGAGCCGGAGTCCCTCCTTGCAAGCAGGCGTCCCAGAGCCGGAGTCCCTCCTTGCAAGCAGGCGTCCCAGTGCCAGAGTCCCTCCTTGCAAACAGGCGTCCCAGAGCCGGAGTCCCTCCTTGCAAGCAAGCGTCCCAAAGCCGGAGTCCCCCCTTGCAAGCAAGCGTCCCAAAGCCGGAGTCCCCCCTTGCAAACAGGCGTCCCAGAGCCGGAGTCCCTCCTTGCAAGCAAGCGTCCCAAAGCCGGAGTCCCTCCTTGCAAGCAGGCGTCCCAGAGCCAGAGTCCCCCCTTGCAAACAGGCGTCCCAGAGCCGGAGTCCCTCCTTGCAAGCAAGCGTCCCAGAGCCGGAGTCCCCCCTTGCAAGCAGGAGTCCCTCCTTGCAAGCAGGCGTCCTAGAGCCGGAGTCCCTCCTTGCAAGCAGGCGTCCCAGAGCCGGAGTCCCTCCTTGCAAGCAGGCGTCCCAGAGCCGGAGTCCCTCCTTGCAAGCAGGCGTCCCAGAGCCGGAGTCCCCCCTTGCAAACAGGCGTCCCAGAGCCGGAGTCCCTCCTTGCAAGCAAGCGTCCCAGAGCCGGAGTCCCCCCTTGCAAGCAGGAGTCCCTCCTTGCAAGCAGGCGTCCCAGAGCCGGAGTCCCTCCTTGCAAGCAGGCGTCCCAGAGCCGGAGTCCCTCCTAGCAAGCAGGCGTCCCAGAGCCGGAGTCCCTCCTAGCAAGCAGGCGTCCCAGAGCCGGAGTCCCTCCTAGCAAGCAGGCGTCCCAGAGCCGGAGTCCCTCCTTGCAAGCAGGCGTCCCAGAGCCGGAGTCCCTCCTTGCAAGCAGGCGTCCCAGAGCCAGAGTCCCTCCTTGCAAACAGGCGTCCCAGAGCCGGAGTCCCTCCTTGCAAGCAAGCGTCCCAAAGCCGGAGTCCCTCCTTGCAAGCAGGCGTCCCAGAGCCGGAGTCCCTCCTTGCAAGCAGGCGTCCCAGAGCCGGAGTCCCTCCTTGCAAGCAGGCGTCCCAGAGCCGGAGTCCCTCCTTGCAAGCAGGCGTCCCAGAGCCGGAGTCCCTCCTTGCAAGCAGGCGTCCCAGAGCCGGAGTCCCTCCTTGCAAGCAGGCGTCCCAGAGCCGGAGTCCCTCCTTGCAAGCAGGCGTCCCAGAGCCGGAGTCCCTCCTTGCAAGCAGGCGTCCCAGAGCCGGAGTCCCTCCTTGCAAGCAGGCGTCCCAGAGCCGGAGTCCCTCCTTGCAAGCAGGCGTCCCAGAGCCGGAGTCCCTCCTTGCAAGCAGGCGTCCCAGAGCCGGAGTCCCTCCTTGCAAGCAGGCGTCCCAGAGCCGGAGTCCCTCCTTGCAAGCAGGCATCCCAGAGCCGGAGTCCCCCCTTGCAAGCAGGAGTCCCTCCTTCCAAGCAGGCATCCCAGAGCCGGAGTCCCTCCTTGCAAGCAGGCGTCCCAGAGCCGGAGTCCCTCCTTGCAAGCAGGCGTCCCAGAGCCGGAGTCCCTCCTTGCGAGCAGGCGTCCCAGAGCCGGAGTCCCTCCTTGCAAGCAAGCGTCCCAAAGCCGGAGTCCCCCCTTGCAAGCAGGAGTCCCTCCTTGCAAGCAGGCGTCCCAGAGCCGGAGTCCCTCCTTGCAAGCAGGCGTCCCAGAGCCGGAGTCCCTCCTTGCAAGCAGGCGTCCCAGAGCCGGAGTCCCTCCTTGCAAGCAGGCGTCCCAGAGCCGGAGTCCCTCCTAGCAAGCAGGCGTCCCAGAGCCGGAGTCCCTCCTAGCAAGCAGGCGTCCCAGAGCCAGAGTCCCCCCTTGCAAACAGGCATCCCAGAGCCGGAGTCCCTCCTTGCAAGCAAGCGTCCCAGAGCCGGAGTCCCTCCTTGCAAGCAGGCGTCCCAGAGCCGGAGTCCCTCCTTGCAAGCAGGCGTCCCAGAGCCAGAGTCCCTCCTTGCAAACAGGCGTCCCAGAGCCGGAGTCCCTCCTTGCAAGCAAGGGTCCCAAAGCCGGAGTCCCCCCTTGCAAGCAGGAGTCCCTCCTTGCAAGCAGGCGTCCCAGAGCCGGAGTCCCCCCTTGCAAGCAGGCGTCCCAGAGCCGGAGTCCCTCCTTGCAAGCAGGCGTCCCAGAGCCGGAGTCCCTCCTAGCAAGCAGGCGTCCCAGAGCCGGAGTCCCTCCTAGCAAGCAGGCGTCCCAGAGCCGGAGTCCCTCCTTGCAAGCAGGCGTCCCAGAGCCGGAGTCCCTCCTTGCAAGCAGGCGTCCCAGAGCCGGAGTCCCTCCTTGCAAGCAGGCGTCCCAGAGCCGGAGTCCCTCCTAGCAAGCAGGCGTCCCAGAGCCGGAGTCCCTCCTAGCAAGCAGGCGTCCCAGAGCCGGAGTCCCTCCTTGCAAGCAGGCGTCCCAGAGCCGGAGTCCCTCCTTGCAAGCAGGCGTCCCAGAGCCAGAGTCCCTCCTTGCAAACAGGCGTCCCAGAGCCGGAGTCCCTCCTTGCAAGCAAGCGTCCCAAAGCCGGAGTCCCCCTTTGCAAGCAGGAGTCCCTCCTTGCAAGCAGGCGTCCCAGAGCCGGAGTCCCTCCTTGCAAGCAGGCATCCCAGAGCCGGAGTCCCCCCTTGCAAGCAGGCGTCCCAGAGCCGGAGTCCCCCCTTGCAAGCAGGCGTCCCAGAGCCAGAGTCCCTCCTTGCAAACAGGCGTCCCAGAGCCGGAGTCCCTCCTTGCAAGCAAGCGTCCCAAAGCCGGAGTCCCCCCTTGCAAGCAGGAGTCCCTCCTTGCAAGCAGGCGTCCCAGAGCCGGAGTCCCTCCTTGCAAGCAGGCGTCCCAGAGCCGGAGTCCCTCCTTGCAAGCAGGCGTCCCAGAGCCGGAGTCCCTCCTTGCAAGCAGGCGTCCCAGAGCCAGAGTCCCTCCTTGCAAACAGGCGTCCCAGAGCCAGAGTCCCTCCTTGCAAACAGGCGTCCCAGAGCCGGAGTCCCTCCTTGCAAGCAAGGGTCCCAAAGCCGGAGTCCCCCCTTGCAAGCAGGAGTCCCTCCTTGCAAGCAGGCGTCCCAGAGCCGGAGTCCCCCCTTGCAAGCAGGCGTCCCAGAGCCGGAGTCCCTCCTTGCAAGCAGGCGTCCCAGAGCCGGAGTCCCTCCTAGCAAGCAGGCGTCCCAGAGCCGGAGTCCCTCCTAGCAAGCAGGCGTCCCAGAGCCGGAGTCCCTCCTTGCAAGCAGGCGTCCCAGAGCCGGAGTCCCTCCTTGCAAGCAGGCGTCCCAGAGCCAGAGTCCCTCCTTGCAAACAGGCGTCCCAGAGCCGGAGTCCCTCCTTGCAAGCAAGCGTCCCAAAGCCGGAGTCCCCCCTTGCAAGCAGGAGTCCCTCCTTGCAAGCAGGCGTCCCAGAGCCGGAGTCCCTCCTTGCAAGCAGGCATCCCAGAGCCGGAGTCCCCCCTTGCAAGCAGGCGTCCCAGAGCCGGAGTCCCCCCTTGCAAGCAGGCGTCCCAGAGCCAGAGTCCCTCCTTGCAAACAGGCGTCCCAGAGCCGGAGTCCCTCCTTGCAAGCAAGCGTCCCAAAGCCGGAGTCCCCCCTTGCAAGCAGGAGTCCCTCCTTGCAAGCAGGCGTCCCAGAGCCGGAGTCCCTCCTTGCAAGCAGGCGTCCCAGAGCCGGAGTCCCTCCTTGCAAGCAGGCGTCCCAGAGCCGGAGTCCCTCCTTGCAAGCAGGCGTCCCAGAGCCGGAGTCCCTCCTTGCAAGCAGGCGTCCCAGAGCCGGAGTCCCTCCTTGCAAGCAGGCGTCCCAGAGCCGGAGTCCCTCCTTGCAAGCAGGCGTCCCAGAGCCGGAGTCCCTCCTTGCAAGCAGGCGTCCCAGAGCCGGAGTCCCTCCTTGCAAGCAGGCGTCCCAGAGCCGGAGTCCCTCCTTGCAAGCAGGCGTCCCAGAGCCGGAGTCCCTCCTTGCAAGCAGGCGTCCCAGAGCCGGAGTCCCTCCTTGCAAGCAGGCGTCCCAGAGCCGGAGTCCCTCCTTGCAAGCAGGCGTCCCAGAGCCGGAGTCCCTCCTTGCAAGCAGGCGTCCCAGAGCCGGAGTCCCTCCTAGCAAGCAGGCGTCCCAGAGCCGGAGTCCCTTTTAGGAAGCAGGCATCCCAGAGCCGGAGTCCCTCTTTGCAAGCAGGCGTCCCAGAGCCGGAGTCCCTCCTTGCAAGCAGGCGTCCCAGAGCCGGAGTCCCTCCTTGCAAGCAGGCGTCCCAGAGCCGGAGTCCCTCCTTGCAAGCAGGCGTCCCAGAGCCGGAGTCCCTCCTTGCAAGCAGGCGTCCCAGAGCCGGAGTCCCTCCTTGCAAGCAGGCGTCCCAGAGCCGGAGTCCCTCCTTGCAAGCAGGCGTCCCAGAGCCGGAGTCCCTCCTTGCAAGCAGGCGTCCCAGAGCCGGAGTCCCTCCTTGCAAGCAGGCGTCCCAGAGCCGGAGTCCCTCCTTGCAAGCAGGCGTCCCAGAGCCGGAGTCCCTCCTTGCAAGCAGGCGTCCCAGAGCCGGAGTCCCTCCTTGCAAGCAGGCGTCCCAGAGCCGGAGTCCCTCCTTGCAAGCAGGCGTCCCAGAGCCGGAGTCCCTCCTTGCAAGCAGGCGTCCCAGATCCGGAGTCCCTCCTACCAAGCAGGCGTCCCAGAGCCGGAGTCCCTCCTAGCAAGCAGGCGTCCCAGAGCCAGAGTCCCCCCTTGCAAACAGGCGTCCCAGAGCCGGAGTCCCTCCTTGCAAGCAGGCGTCCCAGAGCCGGAGTCCCTCCTTGCAAGCAGGCGTCCCAGAGCCGGAGTCCCTCTTTGCAAGCAGGCGTCCCAGAGCCGGAGTCCCTCCTTGCAAGCAGGCGTCCCAGAGCCGGAGTCCCTCCTAGCAAGCAGGCGTCCCAGAGCCGGAGTCCCTCCTAGCAAGCAGGCGTCCCAGAGCCAGAGTCCCCCCTTGCAAACAGGCGTCCCAGAGCCGGAGTCCCTCCTTGCAAGCAAGCGTCCCAGAGCCGGAGTCCCCCCTTGCAAGCAGGAGTCCCTCCTTGCAAGCAGGCGTCCCAGAGCCGGAGTCCCTCCTTGCAAGCAGGCGTCCCAGAGCCGGCGTCCCAGAGCCGGAGTCCCTCCTTGCAAGCAGGCGTCCCAGAGCCGGAGTCCCTCCTTGCAAGCAGGCGTCCCAGAGCCGGAGTCCCTCCTTGCAAGCAGGCGTCCCAGTGCCAGAGTCCCTCCTTGCAAACAGGCGTCCCAGAGCCGGAGTCCCTCCTTGCAAGCAAGCGTCCCAAAGCCGGAGTCCCCCCTTGCAAGCAAGCGTCCCAAAGCCGGAGTCCCCCCTTGCAAACAGGCGTCCCAGAGCCGGAGTCCCTCCTTGCAAGCAAGCGTCCCAAAGCCGGAGTCCCTCCTTGCAAGCAGGCGTCCCAGAGCCAGAGTCCCCCCTTGCAAACAGGCGTCCCAGAGCCGGAGTCCCTCCTTGCAAGCAAGCGTCCCAGAGCCGGAGTCCCCCCTTGCAAGCAGGAGTCCCTCCTTGCAAGCAGGCGTCCTAGAGCCGGAGTCCCTCCTTGCAAGCAGGCGTCCCAGAGCCGGAGTCCCTCCTTGCAAGCAGGCGTCCCAGAGCCGGAGTCCCTCCTTGCAAGCAGGCGTCCCAGAGCCGGAGTCCCTCCTTGCAAGCAGGCGTCCCAGAGCCGGAGTCCCCCCTTGCAAACAGGCGTCCCAGAGCCGGAGTCCCTCCTTGCAAGCAAGCGTCCCAGAGCCGGAGTCCCCCCTTGCAAGCAGGAGTCCCTCCTTGCAAGCAGGCGTCCCAGAGCCGGAGTCCCTCCTTGCAAGCAGGCGTCCAAGAGCCGGAGTCCCTCCTAGCAAGCAGGCGTCCCAGAGCCGGAGTCCCTCCTAGCAAGCAGGCGTCCCAGAGCCGGAGTCCCTCCTAGCAAGCAGGCGTCCCAGAGCCGGAGTCCCTCCTAGCAAGCAGGCGTCCCAGAGCCGGAGTCCCTCCTTGCAAGCAGGCGTCCCAGAGCCGGAGTCCCTCCTTGCAAGCAGGCGTCCCAGAGCCAGAGTCCCTCCTTGCAAACAGGCGTCCCAGAGCCGGAGTCCCTCCTTGCAAGCAAGCGTCCCAAAGCCGGAGTCCCTCCTTGCAAGCAGGCGTCCCAGAGCCGGAGTCCCTCCTTGCAAGCAGGCGTCCCAGAGCCGGAGTCCCTCCTTGCAAGCAGGCGTCCCAGAGCCGGAGTCCCTCCTTGCAAGCAGGCGTCCCAGAGCCGGAGTCCCTCCTTGCAAGCAGGCGTCCCAGAGCCAGAGTCCCTCCTTGCAAGCAGGCGTCCCAGAGCCAGAGTCCCTCCTTGCAAACAGGCGTCCCAGAGCCAGAGTCCCTCCTTGCAAACAGGCGTCCCAGAGCCAGAGTCCCTCCTTGCAAACAGGCGTCCCAGAGCCGGAGTCCCTCCTTGCAAGCAGGCGTCCCAGAGCCGGAGTCCCTCCTTGCAAGCAGGCGTCCCAGAGCCGGAGTCCCTCCTTGCAAGCAGGCGTCCCAGAGCCAGAGTCCCTCCTTGCAAACAGGCGTCCCAGAGCCAGAGTCCCTCCTTGCAAACAGGCGTCCCAGAGCCGGAGTCCCTCCTTGCAATTAGGCGTCCCAGAGCCGGAGTCCCTCCTTGCAAGCAGGCGTCCCAGAGCCGGAGTCCCTCCTTGCAAGCAGGCGTCCCAGAGCCGGAGTCCCTCCTTGCAATTAGGCGTCCCAGAGCCGGAGTCCCTCCTTGCAAGCAGGCGTCCCAGAGCCGGAGTCCCTCCTTGCAAGCAGGCGTCCCAGATCCGGAGTCCCTCCTACCAAGCAGGCGTCCCAGATCCGGAGTCCCTCCTACCAAGCAGGCGTCCCAGAGCCGGAGTCCCTCCTAGCAAGCAGGCGTCCCAGAGCCAGAGTCCCCCCTTGCAAACAGGCGTCCCAGAGCCGGAGTCCCTCCTTGCAAGCAGGCGTCCCAGAGCCGGAGTCCCTCCTTGCAAGCAGGCGTCCCAGAGCCGGAGTCCCTCCTTGCAAGCAGGCGTCCCAGAGCCGGAGTCCCTCCTTGCAAGCAGGCGTCCCAGAGCCGGAGTCCCTCCTTGCAAGCAGGCGTCCCAGAGCCGGAGTCCCTCCTTGCAAGCAGGCGTCCCAGAGCCGGAGTCCCTCCTTGCAAGCAGGCGTCCCAGAGCCGGAGTCCCTCCTAGCAAGCAGGCGTCCCAGAGCCGGAGTCCCTCCTAGCAAGCAGGCGTCCCAGAGCCAGAGTCCCTCCTAGCAAGCAGGCGTCCCAGAGCCAGAGTCCCCCCTTGCAAACAGGCGTCCCAGAGCCGGAGTCCCTCCCCTTGCAAGCAAGCGTCCCAGAGCCGGAGTCCCCCCTTGCAAGCAGGAGTCCCTCCTTGCAAGCAGGCGTCCCAGAGCCGGAGTCCCTCCTTGCAAGCAGGCGTCCCAGAGCCGGAGTCCCTCCTTGCAAGCAGGCGTCCCAGAGCCGGAGTCCCTCCTTGCAAGCAGGCGTCCCAGAGCCGGAGTCCCTCCTTGCAAGCAGGCGTCCCAGTGCCAGAGTCCCTCCTTGCAAACAGGCGTCCCAGAGCCGGAGTCCCTCCTTGCAAGCAAGCGTCCCAAAGCCGGAGTCCCCCCTTGCAAGCAAGCGTCCCAAAGCCGGAGTCCCCCCTTGCAAACAGGCGTCCCAGAGCCGGAGTCCCTCCTTGCAAGCAAGCGTCCCAAAGCCGGAGTCCCTCCTTGCAAGCAGGCGTCCCAGAGCCAGAGTCCCCCCTTGCAAACAGGCGTCCCAGAGCCGGAGTCCCTCCTTGCAAGCAAGCGTCCCAGAGCCGGAGTCCCCCCTTGCAAGCAGGAGTCCCTCCTTGCAAGCAGGCGTCCTAGAGCCGGAGTCCCTCCTTGCAAGCAGGCGTCCCAGAGCCGGAGTCCCTCCTTGCAAGCAGGCGTCCCAGAGCCGGAGTCCCTCCTTGCAAGCAGGCGTCCCAGAGCCGGAGTCCCCCCTTGCAAACAGGCGTCCCAGAGCCGGAGTCCCTCCTTGCAAGCAAGCGTCCCAGAGCCGGAGCCCCCCTTGCAAGCAGGAGTCCCTCCTTGCAAGCAGGCGTCCCAGAGCCGGAGTCCCTCCTTGCAAGCAAGCGTCCCAGAGCCGGAGTCCCTCCTTGCAAGCAGGAGTCCCAGAGCCGGAGTCCCTCCTTGCAAGCAGGCGTCCCAGAGCCGGAGTCCCTCCTTGCAAGCAGGCGTCCCAGAGCCGGAGTCCCTCCTTGCAAGCAGGCGTCCCAGAGCCGGAGTCCCTCCTAGCAAGCAGGCGTCCCAGAGCCAGAGTCCCCCCTTGCAAACAGGCGTCCCAGAGCCGGAGTCCCTCCTTGCAAGCAGGCGTCCCAGAGCCGGAGTCCCTCCTTGCAAGCAGGCGTCCCAGAGCCGGAGTCCCTCCTTGCAAGCAGGCGTCCCAGAGCCGGAGTCCCTCCTTGCAAGCAGGCGTCCCAGAGCCGGAGTCCCTCCTTGCAAGCAGGCGTCCCAGAGCCGGAGTCCCTCCTTGCAAGCAGGCGTCCCAGAGCCGGAGTCCCTCCTTGCAAGCAGGCGTCCCAGAGCCGGAGTCCCTCCTAGCAAGCAGGCGTCCCAGAGCCGGAGTCCCTCCTAGCAAGCAGGCGTCCCAGAGCCGGAGTCCCTCCTAGCAAGCAGGCGTCCCAGAGCCAGAGTCCCCCCTTGCAAACAGGCGTCCCAGAGCCGGAGTCCCTCCCCTTGCAAGCAAGCGTCCCAGAGCCGGAGTCCCCCCTTGCAAGCAGGAGTCCCTCCTTGCAAGCAGGCGTCCCAGAGCCGGAGTCCCTCCTTGCAAGCAGGCGTCCCAGAGCCGGAGTCCCTCCTTGCAAGCAGGCGTCCCAGAGCCGGAGTCCCTCCTTGCAAGCAGGCGTCCCAGAGCCGGAGTCCCTCCTTGCAAGCAGGCGTCCCAGTGCCAGAGTCCCTCCTTGCAAACAGGCGTCCCAGAGCCGGAGTCCCTCCTTGCAAGCAAGCGTCCCAAAGCCGGAGTCCCCCCTTGCAAGCAAGCGTCCCAAAGCCGGAGTCCCCCCTTGCAAACAGGCGTCCCAGAGCCGGAGTCCCTCCTTGCAAGCAAGCGTCCCAAAGCCGGAGTCCCTCCTTGCAAGCAGGCGTCCCAGAGCCAGAGTCCCCCCTTGCAAACAGGCGTCCCAGAGCCGGAGTCCCTCCTTGCAAGCAAGCGTCCCAGAGCCGGAGTCCCCCCTTGCAAGCAGGAGTCCCTCCTTGCAAGCAGGCGTCCTAGAGCCGGAGTCCCTCCTTGCAAGCAGGCGTCCCAGAGCCGGAGTCCCTCCTTGCAAGCAGGCGTCCCAGAGCCGGAGTCCCTCCTTGCAAGCAGGCGTCCCAGAGCCGGAGTCCCCCCTTGCAAACAGGCGTCCCAGAGCCGGAGTCCCTCCTTGCAAGCAAGCGTCCCAGAGCCGGAGCCCCCCTTGCAAGCAGGAGTCCCTCCTTGCAAGCAGGCGTCCCAGAGCCGGAGTCCCTCCTTGCAAGCAAGCGTCCCAGAGCCGGAGTCCCTCCTTGCAAGCAGGCGTCCCAGAGCCGGAGTCCCTCCTTGCAAGCAGGCGTCCCAGAGCCGGAGTCCCTCCTTGCAAGCAGGCGTCCCAGAGCCGGAGTCCCTCCTTGCAAGCAGGCGTCCCAGAGCCGGAGTCCCTCCTTGCAAGCAGGCGTCCCAGAGCCGGAGTCCCTCCTTGCAAGCAGGCGTCCCAGAGCCGGAGTCCCTCCTTGCAAGCAGGCGTCCCAGAGCCGGAGTCCCTCCTTGCAAGCAGGCGTCCCAGAGCCAGAGTCCCCCCTTGCAAACAGGCGTCCCAGAGCCGGAGTCCCTCCTTGCAAGCAAGCGTCCCAGAGCCGGAGTCCCCCCTTGCAAGCAGGAGTCCCTCCTTGCAAGCAGGCGTCCTAGAGCCGGAGTCCCTCCTTGCAAGCAGGCGTCCCAGAGCCGGAGTCCCTCCTTGCAAGCAGGCGTCCCAGAGCCGGAGTCCCTCCTTGCAAGCAGGCGTCCCAGAGCCGGAGTCCCCCCTTGCAAACAGGCGTCCCAGAGCCGGAGTCCCTCCTTGCAAGCAAGCGTCCCAGAGCCGGAGCCCCCCTTGCAAGCAGGAGTCCCTCCTTGCAAGCAGGCGTCCCAGAGCCGGAGTCCCTCCTTGCAAGCAAGCGTCCCAGAGCCGGAGTCCCTCCTTGCAAGCAGGCGTCCCAGAGCCGGAGTCCCTCCTTGCAAGCAGGCGTCCCAGAGCCGGAGTCCCTCCTTGCAAGCAGGCGTCCCAGAGCCGGAGTCCCTCCTTGCAAGCAGGCGTCCCAGAGCCGGAGTCCCTCCTTGCAAGCAGGCGTCCCAGAGCCGGAGTCCCTCCTTGCAAGCAGGCGTCCCAGAGCCGGAGTCCCTCCTTGCAAGCAGGCGTCCCAGAGCCGGAGTCCCTCCTTGCAAGCAGGCGTCCCAGAGCCGGAGTCCCTCCTTGCAAGCAGGCGTCCCAGAGCCGGAGTCCCTCCTTGCAAGCAGGCGTCCCAGAGCCGGAGTCCCTCCTTGCAAGCAGGCGTCCCAGAGCCGGAGTCCCTCCTTGCAAGCAGGCGTCCCAGAGCCGGAGTCCCTCCTTGCAAGCAGGCGTCCCAGAGCCGGAGTCCCTCCTTGCAAGCAGGCGTCCCAGAGCCAGAGTCCCTCCTTGCAAACAGGCGTCCCAGAGCCGGAGTCCCTCCTTGCAAGCAAGCGTCCCAAAGCCGGAGTCCCTCCTTGCAAGCAGGCGTCCCAGAGCCGGAGTCCCTCCTTGCAAGCAGGCGTCCCAGAGCCGGAGTCCCTCCTTGCAAGCAGGCGTCCCAGAGCCGGAGTCCCTCCTTGCAAGCAGGCGTCCCAGAGCCGGAGTCCCTCCTTGCAAGCAGGCGTCCCAGAGCCGGAGTCCCTCCTTGCAAGCAGGCGTCCCAGAGCCGGAGTCCCTCCTTGCAAGCAGGCGTCCCAGAGCCGGAGTCCCTCCTTGCAAGCAGGCGTCCCAGAGCCGGAGTCCCTCCTTGCAAGCAGGCGTCCCAGAGCCGGAGTCCCTCCTTGCAAGCAGGCGTCCCAGAGCCGGAGTCCCTCCTTGCAAGCAGGCGTCCCAGAGCCAGAGTCCCTCCTTGCAAACAGGCGTCCCAGAGCCAGAGTCCCTCCTTGCAAACAGGCGTCCCAGAGCCGGAGTCCCTCCTTGCAAGCAGGCGTCCCAGAGCCGGAGTCCCTCCTTGCAAGCAGGCGTCCCAGAGCCGGAGTCCCTCCTTGCAAGCAGGCGTCCCAGAGCCGGAGTCCCTCCTTGCAAGCAGGCGTCCCAGAGCCAGAGTCCCTCCTTGCAAACAGGCGTCCCAGAGCCAGAGTCCCTCCTTGCAAACAGGCGTCCCAGAGCCGGAGTCCCTCCTTGCAAGCAAGCGTCCCAAAGCCGGAGTCCCTCCTTGCAAGCAGGCGTCCCAGAGCCGGAGTCCCTCCTTGCAAGCAGGCGTCCCAGAGCCGGAGTCCCTCCTTGCAAGCAGGCGTCCCAGAGCCGGAGTCCCTCCTTGCAAGCAGGCGTCCCAGAGCCGGAGTCCCTCCTTGCAAGCAGGCGTCCCAGAGCCGGAGTCCCTCCTTGCAAGCAGGCGTCCCAGAGCCGGAGTCCCTCCTTGCAAGCAGGCGTCCCAGAGCCGGAGTCCCTCCTTGCAAGCAGGCGTCCCAGAGCCGGAGTCCCTCCTTGCAAGCAGGCGTCCCAGAGCCGGAGTCCCTCCTTGCAAGCAGGCGTCCCAGAGCCGGAGTCCCTCCTTGCAAGCAGGCGTCCCAGAGCCGGAGTCCCTCCTTGCAAGCAGGCGTCCCAGAGCCGGAGTCCCTCCTTGCAAGCAGGCGTCCCAGAGCCGGAGTCCCTCCTTGCAAGCAGGCGTCCCAGAGCCGGAGTCCCTCCTTGCAAGCAGGCATCCCAGAGCCGGAGTCCCCCCTTGCAAGCAGGAGTCCCTCCTTCCAAGCAGGCATCCCAGAGCCGGAGTCCCTCCTTGCAAGCAGGCGTCCCAGAGCCGGAGTCCCTCCTTGCGAGCAGGCGTCCCAGAGCCGGAGTCCCTCCTTGCAAGCAAGCGTCCCAAAGCCGGAGTCCCCCCTTGCAAGCAAGCGTCCCAAAGCCGGAGTCCCCCCTTGCAAGCAAGCGTCCCCCCTTGCAAGCAGGAGACCCAGAGCCGGAGTCCCTCCTTGCAAGCAGGCGTCCCAGAGCCGGAGTCCCTCCTTGCAAGCAGGCGTCCCAGAGCCGGAGTCCCCCCTTGCTAACAGGCGTCCCAGAGCCGGAGTCCCTCCTTGCAAGCAAGCGTCCCAGAGCCGGAGTCCCTCCTTGCAAGCAGGCGTCCCAGAGCCGGAGTCCCTCCTTGCAAGCAGGCGTCCCAGAGCCGGAGTCCCTCCTAGCAAGCAGGTGTCCCAGAGCCGGAGTCCCTCCTAGCAAGCAGGCGTCCCAGAGCCGGAGTCCCTCCTAGCAAGCAGGCGTCCCAGAGCCGGAGTCCCTCCTTGCAAGCAGGCGTCCCAGAGCCGGAGTCCCTCCTTGCAAGCAGGCGTCCCAGAGCCGGAGTCCCTCCTTGCAAGCAGGCGTCCCAGAGCCGGAGTCCCTCCTAGCAAGCAATCATCCCCAAGCCGGAGTCCCCTCTTGCAAGCAGTCCTCCCAGAGCCGGAGTCCCGCCTAGCAAGCAGGCGTCCCAGAGCCGGAGTCCCTCCTAGCAAGCAGGCGTCCCAGAGCCAGAGTCCCTCCTAGCAAGCAGGCGTCCCAGAGCCAGAGTCCCCCCTAGCAAGCAGGCGTCCCAGAGCCGGAGTCCCTCCTTGCAAGCAAGCGTCCCAGAGCCGGAGTCCCCCCTTGCAAGCAGGCGTCCCAGAGCCGGAGTCCCTCCTTGCAAGCAGGCGTCATAGAGCCGGAGTCCCTCCTTGCAAGCAGGCGTCCCAGAGCCGGAGTCCCTCCTTGCAAGCAGGCGTCCCAGAGCCGGAGTCCCTCCTTGCAAGCAGGCGTCCCAGAGCCGGAGTCCCTCCTTGCAAGCAAGCGTCCCAGAGCCGGAGTCCCCCCTTGCAAGCAGGAGTCCCTCCTAGCAAGCAGGCGTCCCAGAGCCGGAGTCCCCCCTAGCAAGCAGGCGTCCCAGAGCCGGAGTCCCTCCTTGCAAGCAAGCGTCCCAGAGCCGGAGTCCCCCTTGCAAGCAGGAGTCCCTCCTTCCAAGCAGGCATCCCAGAGCCGGAGTCCCTCCTTGCAAGCAAGCGTCCCAGAGCCGGAGTCCCCCCTTGCAAGCAGGAGACCCAGAGCCGGAGTCCCTCCTTGCAAGCAGGCGTCCCAGAGCCGGAGTCCCTCCTTGCAAGCAGGCGTCCCAGAGCCGGAGTCCCTCCTTGCAAGCAGGCGTCCCAGAGCCGGAGTCCCTCCTTGCAAGCAGGCGTCCCAGAGCCGGAGTCCCCCCTTGCAAACAGGCGTCCCAGAGCCGGAGTCCCCCTTGCAAGCAGGAGTCCCTCCTTCCAAGCAGGCATCCCAGAGCCGGAGTCCCTCCTTGCAAGCAAGCGTCCCAGAGCCGGAGTCCCCTCTTGCAAGCAGTCCTCCCAGAGCCGGAGTCCCGCCTAGCAAGCAGGCGTCCCAGAGCCGGAGTCCCTCCTAGCAAGCAGGCGTCCCAGAGCCAGAGTCCCCCCTAGCAAGCAGGCGTCCCAGAGCCGGAGTCCCTCCTTGCAAGCAAGCGTCCCAGAGCCGGAGTCCCCCCTTGCAAGCAGGCGTCCCAGAGCCGGAGTCCCTCCTTGCAAGCAGGCGTCCCAGAGCCGGAGTCCCTCCTTGCAAGCAGGCGTCCCAGAGCCGGAGTCCCTCCTTGCAAGCAGGCGTCCCAGAGCCGGAGTCCCTCCTTGCAAGCAGGCGTCCCAGAGCCGGAGTCCCTCCTTGCAAGCAGGCGTCCCAGAGCCGGAGTCCCTCCTTGCAAGCAGGCGTCCCAGAGCCGGAGTCCCTCCTTGCAAGCAAGCGTCCCAGAGCCGGAGTCCCCCCTTGCAAGCAGGAGTCCCTCCTAGCAAGCAGGCGTCCCAGAGCCGGAGTCCCCCCTAGCAAGCAGGCATCCCAGAGCCGGAGTCCCTCCTTGCAAGCAAGCGTCCCAGAGCCGGAGTCCCCCTTGCAAGCAGGAGACCCAGAGCCGGAGTCCCTCCTTGCAAGCAGGCGTCCCAGAGCCGGAGTCCCTCCTTGCAAGCAGGCGTCCCAGAGCCGGAGTCCCCCCTTGCAAACAGGCGTCCCAGAGCCGGAGTCCCTCCTTGCAAGCAAGCGTCCCAGAGCCGGAGTCCCTCCTTGCAAGCAGGCCTCCCAGAGCCGGAGTCCCTCCTTGCAAGCAGGCGTCCCAGAGCCGGAGTCCCTCCTAGCAAGCAGGCGTCCCAGAGCCGGAGTCCCTCCTAGCAAGCAGGCGTCCCAGAGCCGGAGTCCCTCCTAGCAAGCAGGCGTCCCAGAGCCGGAGTCCCTCCTAGCAAGCAGGCGTCCCAGAGCCGGAGTCCCTCCTAGCAAGCAGGCGTCCCAGAGCCGGAGTCCCTCCTTGCAAGCAGGCGTCCCAGAGCCGGAGTCCCTCCTAGCAAGCAATCATCCCCAAGCCGGAGTCCCCTCTTGCAAGCAGTCCTCCCAGAGCCGGAGTCCCGCCTAGCAAGCAGGCGTCCCAGAGCCGGAGTCCCTCCTAGCAAGCAGGCGTCCCAGAGCCAGAGTCCCCCCTAGCAAGCAGGCGTCCCAGAGCCAGAGTCCCCCCTAGCAAGCAGGCGTCCCAGAGCCGGAGTCCCTCCTTGCAAGCAAGCGTCCCAGAGCCGGAGTCCCCCCTTGCAAGCAGGCGTCCCAGAGCCGGAGTCCCTCCTTGCAAGCAGGCGTCCCAGAGCCGGAGTCCCTCCTTGCAAGCAGGCGTCCCAGAGCCGGAGTCCCTCCTTGCAAGCAGGCGTCCCAGAGCCGGAGTCCCTCCTTGCAAGCAGGCGTCCCAGAGCCGGAGTCCCTCCTTGCAAGCAGGCGTCCCAGAGCCGGAGTCCCTCCTTGCAAGCAGGCGTCCCAGAGCCGGAGTCCCTCCTTGCAAGCAGGCGTCCCAGAGCCGGAGTCCCTCCTTGCAAGCAGGCGTCCCAGAGCCGGAGTCCCTCCTACCAAGCAGGCGTCCCAGAGCCGGAGTCCCTCCTAGCAAGCAGGCGTCCCAGAGCCAGAGTCCCCCCTTGCAAACAGGCGTCCCAGAGCCGCAGTCCCTCCTTGCAAGCAAGCGTCCCAGAGCCGGAGTCCCCCCTTGCAAGCAGGAGTCCCTCCTTGCAAGCAGGCGTCCCAGAGCCGGAGTCCCTCCTTGCAAGCAGGCGTCCCAGAGCCGGAGTCCCTCCTTGCAAGCAGGCGTCCCAGAGCCGGAGTCCCTCCTTGCAAGCAGGCGTCCCAGAGCCGGAGTCCCTCCTTGCAAGCAGGCATCCCAGAGCCGGAGTCCCTCCTTGCAAGCAGGCATCCCAGAGCCGGAGTCCCTCCTTGCAAGCAGGCGTCCCAGAGCCGGAGTCCCTCCTTGCAAGCAAGCGTCCCAGAGCCGGAGTCCCCCCTTGCAAGCAGGAGTCCCTCCTTGCAAGCAGGCGTCCCAGAGCCGGAGTCCCTCCTTGCAAGCAGGCGTCCCAGAGCCGGAGTCCCTCCTAGCAAGCAGGCGTCCCAGAGCCGGAGTCCCCCCTAGCAAGCAGGCGTCCCAGAGCCAGAGTCCCCCCTAGCAAGCAGGCGTCCCAGAGCCGGAGTCCCTCCTTGCAAGCAGGCATCCCAGAGCCGGAGTCCCTCCTTGCAAGCAGGCATCCCAGAGCCGGAGTCCCTCCTTGCAAGCAGGCGTCCCAGAGCCGGAGTCCCTCCTTGCAAGCAAGCGTCCCAGAGCCGGAGTCCCCCCTTGCAAGCAGGAGTCCCTCCTTGCAAGCAGGCGTCCCAGAGCCGGAGTCCCTCCTTGCAAGCAGGCGTCCCAGAGCCGGAGTCCCTCCTAGCAAGCAGGCGTCCCAGAGCCAGAGTCCCCCCTAGCAAGCAGGCGTCCCAGAGCCAGAGTCCCCCCTAGCAAGCAGGCGTCCCAGAGCCGGAGTCCCTCCTTGCAAGCAAGCGTCCCAGAGCCGGAGTCCCCCCTTGCAAGCAGGCGTCCCAGAGCCGGAGTCCCTCCTTGCAAGCAGGCGTCCCAGAGCCGGAGTCCCTCCTTGCAAGCAGGCGTCCCAGAGCCGGAGTCCCTCCTTGCAAGCAGGCGTCCCAGAGCCGGAGTCCCTCCTTGCAAGCAGGCGTCCCAGAGCCGGAGTCCCTCCTTGCAAGCAGGCGTCCCAGAGCCGGAGTCCCTCCTTGCAAGCAGGCGTCCCAGAGCCGGAGTCCCTCCTTGCAAGCAGGCGTCCCAGAGCCGGAGTCCCTCCTACCAAGCAGGCGTCCCAGAGCCGGAGTCCCTCCTAGCAAGCAGGCGTCCCAGAGCCAGAGTCCCCCCTTGCAAACAGGCGTCCCAGAGCCGCAGTCCCTCCTTGCAAGCAAGCGTCCCAGAGCCGGAGTCCCCCCTTGCAAGCAGGAGTCCCTCCTTGCAAGCAGGCGTCCCAGAGCCGGAGTCCCTCCTTGCAAGCAGGCGTCCCAGAGCCGGAGTCCCTCCTTGCAAGCAGGCGTCCCAGAGCCGGAGTCCCTCCTTGCAAGCAGGCGTCCCAGAGCCGGAGTCCCTCCTTGCAAGCAGGCGTCCCAGAGCCGGAGTCCCTCCTTGCAAGCAGGCGTCCCAGAGCCGGAGTCCCTCCTTGCAAGCAAGCGTCCCAGAGCCGGAGTCCCCCCTTGCAAGCAGGAGTCCCTCCTTGCAAGCAGGCGTCCCAGAGCCGGAGTCCCTCCTTGCAAGCAGGCGTCCCAGAGCCGGAGTCCCTCCTTGCAAGCAGGCGTCCCAGAGCCGGAGTCCCTCCTTGCAAGCAGGCGTCCCAGAGCCGGAGTCCCTCCTTGCAAGCAGGCGTCCCAGAGCCGGAGTCCCTCCTTGCAAGCAGGCGTCCCAGAGCCGGAGTCCCTCCTTGCAAGCAGGCGTCCCAGAGCCGGAGTCCCTCCTTGCAAGCAGGCGTCCCAGAGCCGGAGTCCCTCCTTGCAAGCAGGCGTCCCAGAGCCGGAGTCCCTCCTACCAAGCAGGCGTCCCAGAGCCGGAGTCCCTCCTAGCAAGCAGGCGTCCCAGAGCCAGAGTCCCCCCTTGCAAACAGGCGTCCCAGAGCCGCAGTCCCTCCTTGCAAGCAAGCGTCCCAGAGCCGGAGTCCCCCCTTGCAAGCAGGAGTCCCTCCTTGCAAGCAGGCGTCCCAGAGCCGGAGTCCCTCCTTGCAAGCAGGCGTCCCAGAGCCGGAGTCCCTCCTTGCAAGCAGGCGTCCCAGAGCCGGAGTCCCTCCTTGCAAGCAGGCGTCCCAGAGCCGGAGTCCCTCCTTGCAAGCAGGCATCCCAGAGCCGGAGTCCCTCCTTGCAAGCAGGCATCCCAGAGCCGGAGTCCCTCCTTGCAAGCAGGCGTCCCAGAGCCGGAGTCCCTCCTTGCAAGCAAGCGTCCCAGAGCCGGAGTCCCCCCTTGCAAGCAGGAGTCCCTCCTTGCAAGCAGGCGTCCCAGAGCCGGAGTCCCTCCTTGCAAGCAGGCGTCCCAGAGCCGGAGTCCCTCCTAGCAAGCAGGCGTCCCAGAGCCGGAGTCCCCCCTAGCAAGCAGGCGTCCCAGAGCCAGAGTCCCCCCTAGCAAGCAGGCGTCCCAGAGCCGGAGTCCCTCCTTGCAAGCAGGCATCCCAGAGCCGGAGTCCCTCCTTGCAAGCAGGCATCCCAGAGCCGGAGTCCCTCCTTGCAAGCAGGCGTCCCAGAGCCGGAGTCCCTCCTTGCAAGCAAGCGTCCCAGAGCCGGAGTCCCCCCTTGCAAGCAGGAGTCCCTCCTTGCAAGCAGGCGTCCCAGAGCCGGAGTCCCTCCTTGCAAGCAGGCGTCCCAGAGCCGGAGTCCCTCCTAGCAAGCAGGCGTCCCAGAGCCAGAGTCCCCCCTAGCAAGCAGGCGTCCCAGAGCCAGAGTCCCCCCTAGCAAGCAGGCGTCCCAGAGCCGGAGTCCCTCCTTGCAAGCAAGCGTCCCAGAGCCGGAGTCCCCCCTTGCAAGCAGGCGTCCCAGAGCCGGAGTCCCTCCTTGCAAGCAGGCGTCCCAGAGCCGGAGTCCCTCCTTGCAAGCAGGCGTCCCAGAGCCGGAGTCCCTCCTTGCAAGCAGGCGTCCCAGAGCCGGAGTCCCTCCTTGCAAGCAGGCGTCCCAGAGCCGGAGTCCCTCCTTGCAAGCAGGCGTCCCAGAGCCGGAGTCCCTCCTTGCAAGCAGGCGTCCCAGAGCCGGAGTCCCTCCTTGCAAGCAGGCGTCCCAGAGCCGGAGTCCCTCCTACCAAGCAGGCGTCCCAGAGCCGGAGTCCCTCCTAGCAAGCAGGCGTCCCAGAGCCAGAGTCCCCCCTTGCAAACAGGCGTCCCAGAGCCGCAGTCCCTCCTTGCAAGCAAGCGTCCCAGAGCCGGAGTCCCCCCTTGCAAGCAGGAGTCCCTCCTTGCAAGCAGGCGTCCCAGAGCCGGAGTCCCTCCTTGCAAGCAGGCGTCCCAGAGCCGGAGTCCCTCCTTGCAAGCAGGCGTCCCAGAGCCGGAGTCCCTCCTTGCAAGCAGGCGTCCCAGAGCCAGAGTCCCCCCTAGCAAGCAGGCGTCCCAGAGCCAGAGTCCCCCCTAGCAAGCAGGCGTCCCAGAGCCGGAGTCCCTCCTTGCAAGCAAGCGTCCCAGAGCCGGAGTCCCCCCTTGCAAGCAGGCGTCCCAGAGCCGGAGTCCCTCCTTGCAAGCAGGCGTCCCAGAGCCGGAGTCCCTCCTTGCAAGCAGGCGTCCCAGAGCCGGAGTCCCTCCTTGCAAGCAGGCGTCCCAGAGCCGGAGTCCCTCCTTGCAAGCAGGCGTCCCAGAGCCGGAGTCCCTCCTTGCAAGCAGGCGTCCCAGAGCCGGAGTCCCTCCTTGCAAGCAGGCGTCCCAGAGCCGGAGTCCCTCCTTGCAAGCAGGCGTCCCAGAGCCGGAGTCCCTCCTACCAAGCAGGCGTCCCAGAGCCGGAGTCCCTCCTAGCAAGCAGGCGTCCCAGAGCCAGAGTCCCCCCTTGCAAACAGGCGTCCCAGAGCCGCAGTCCCTCCTTGCAAGCAAGCGTCCCAGAGCCGGAGTCCCCCCTTGCAAGCAGGAGTCCCTCCTTGCAAGCAGGCGTCCCAGAGCCGGAGTCCCTCCTTGCAAGCAGGCGTCCCAGAGCCGGAGTCCCTCCTTGCAAGCAGGCGTCCCAGAGCCGGAGTCCCTCCTTGCAAGCAGGCATCCCAGAGCCGGAGTCCCTCCTTGCAAGCAGGCATCCCAGAGCCGGAGTCCCTCCTTGCAAGCAGGCGTCCCAGAGCCGGAGTCCCTCCTTGCAAGCAAGCGTCCCAGAGCCGGAGTCCCCCCTTGCAAGCAGGAGTCCCTCCTTGCAAGCAGGCGTCCCAGAGCCGGAGTCCCTCCTTGCAAGCAGGCGTCCCAGAGCCGGAGTCCCTCCTAGCAAGCAGGCGTCCCAGAGCCGGAGTCCCTCCTAGCAAGCAGGCGTCCCAGAGCCGGAGTCCCTCCTTGCAAGCAGGCGTCCCAGAGCCGGAGTCCCTCCTTGCAAGCAGGCGTCCCAGAGCCGGAGTCCCTCCTTGCAAACAGGCGTCCCAGAGCCGGAGTCCCTCCTTGCAAGCAAGCGTCCCAAAGCCGGAGTCCCTCCTTGCAAGCAGGCGTCCCAGAGCCGGAGTCCCTCCTTGCAAGCAGGCGTCCCAGAGCCGGAGTCCCTCCTTGCAAGCAGGCGTCCCAGAGCCGGAGTCCCTCCTTGCAAGCAGGCGTCCCAGAGCCGGAGTCCCTCCTTGCAAGCAGGCGTCCCAGAGCCGGAGTCCCTCCTTGCAAGCAGGCGTCCCAGAGCCGGAGTCCCTCCTTGCAAGCAGGCGTCCCAGAGCCGGAGTCCCTCCTTGCAAGCAGGCGTCCCAGAGCCGGAGTCCCTCCTTGCAAGCAGGCGTCCCAGAGCCGGAGTCCCTCCTTGCAAGCAGGCGTCCCAGAGCCGGAGTCCCTCCTTGCAAGCAGGCGTCCCAGAGCCGGAGTCCCTCCTTGCAAGCAGGCGTCCCAGAGCCGGAGTCCCTCCTTGCAAGCAGGCGTCCCAGAGCCGGAGTCCCTCCTTGCAAGCAGGCGTCCCAGAGCCGGAGTCCCTCCTTGCAAGCAGGCGTCCCAGAGCCGGAGTCCCTCCTTGCAAGCAGGCGTCCCAGAGCCCGAGTCCCTCCTTGCAAGCAGGCGTCCCAGAGCCCGAGTCCCTCCTTGCAAGCAGGCGTCCCAGAGCCCGAGTCCCTCCTTGCAAGCAGGCGTCCCAGAGCCGGAGTCCCTCCTTGCAAGCAGGCGTCCCAGAGCCGGAGTCCCTCCTTGCAAGCAGGCGTCCCAGAGCCGGAGTCCCTCCTTGCAAGCAGGCGTCCCAGAGCCGGAGTCCCTCCTAGCAAGCAGGCGTCCCAGAGCCGGAGTCCCTCCTAGCAAGCAGGCGTCCCAGAGCCCCCCCTTGCAAACAGGCGTCCCAGAGCCGGAGTCCCTCCTTGCAAGCAAGCGTCCCAGAGCCGGAGTCCCTCCTTGCAAGCAGGCGTCCCAGAGCCGGAGTCCCTCCTTGCAAGCAGGCGTCCCAGAGCCGGAGTCCCTCCTTGCAAGCAGGCGTCCCAGAGCCGGAGTCCCTCCTTGCAAGCAGGCGTCCCAGAGCCGGAGTCCCTCCTTGCAAGCAGGCGTCCCAGAGCCGGAGTCCCTCCTTGCAAGCAGGCGTCCCAGAGCCGGAGTCCCTCCTTGCAAGCAGGCGTCCCAGAGCCGGAGTCCCTCCTTGCAAGCAGGCGTCCCAGAGCCGGAGTCCCTCCTTGCAAGCAGGCGTCCCAGAGCCGGAGTCCCTCCTTGCAAGCAGGCGTCCCAGAGCCGGAGTCCCTCCTTGCAAGCAGGCGTCCCAGAGCCGGAGTCCCTCCTTGCAAGCAGGCGTCCCAGAGCCGGAGTCCCTCCTTGCAAGCAGGCGTCCCAGAGCCGGAGTCCCTCCTTGCAAGCAGGCGTCCCAGAGCCGGAGTCCCTCCTTGCAAGCAGGCGTCCCAGAGCCGGAGTCCCTCCTTGCAAGCAGGCGTCCCAGAGCCGGAGTCCCTCCTTGCAAGCAGGCGTCCCAGAGCCGGAGTCCCTCCTTGCAAGCAGGCGTCCCAGAGCCGGAGTCCCTCCTTGCAAGCAGGCATCCCAGAGCCGGAGTCCCTCCTTGCAAGCAGGCGTCCCAGAGCCGGAGTCCCTCCTAGCAAGCAGGCGTCCCAGAGCCGGAGTCCCTCCTAGCAAGCAGGCGTCCCAGAGCTGGAGTCCCTTTTAGCAAGCAGGCATCCCAGAGCCGGAGTCCCTCTTTGCAAGCAGGCGTCCCAGAGCCGGAATCCCCCCTTTCAAGCAGGAATCCCCCCTTGCAAGCAGGCGTCCCCCCTTGCAAGCAGGCGTCCCAGAGCCGGAGTCCCTCCTAGCAAGCAGGCGTCCCAGAGCCGGAGTCCCTCCTTGCAAGCAGGCGTCCCAGAGCCGGAGTCCCTCCTTGCAAGCAGGCGTCCCAGAGCCGGAGTCCCTCCTAGCAAGCAGGCGTCCCAGAGCCGGAGTCCCTCCTAGCAAGCAGGCGTCCCAGAGCCAGAGTCCCCCCTTGCAAACAGGCGTCCCAGAGCCGGAGTCCCTCCTTGCAAGCAAGCGTCCCAGAGCCGGAGTCCCCCCTTGCAAGCAGGCGTCCCAGAGCCGGAGTCCCTCCTTGCAAGCAGGCGTCCCAGAGCCGGAGTCCCTCCTTGCAAGCAGGCGTCCCAGAGCCAGAGTCCCCCCTTGCTAACAGGCGTCCCAGAGCCGGAGTCCCTCCTTGCAAGCAAGCGTCCCAGAGCCGGAGTCCCTCCTTGCAAGCAGGCGTCCCAGAGCCGGAGTCCCTCCTTGCAAGCAGGCGTCCCAGAGCCGGAGTCCCTCCTTGCAAGCAGGCGTCCCAGAGCCGGAGTCCCTCCTAGCAAGCAGGCGTCCCAGAGCCGGAGTCCCTCCTAGCAAGCAGGCGTCCCAGAGCCGGAGTCCCTCCTAGCAAGCAGGCGTCCCAGAGCCGGAGTCCCTCCTTGCAAGCAGGCGTCCCAGAGCCGGAGTCCCTCCTTGCAAGCAGGCGTCCCAGAGCCGGAGTCCCTCCTAGCAAGCAATCATCCCCAAGCCGGAGTCCCCTCTTGCAAGCAGTCCTCCCAGAGCCGGAGTCCCGCCTAGCAAGCAGGCGTCCCAGAGCCGGAGTCCCTCCTTGCAAGCAGGCGTCCCAGAGCCGGAGTCCCTCCTAGCAAGCAGGCGTCCCAGAGCCGGAGTCCCTCCTAGCAAGCAGGCGTCCCAGAGCCAGAGTCCCCCCTTGCAAACAGGCGTCCCAGAGCCGGAGTCCCTCCTTGCAAGCAAGCGTCCCAGAGCCGGAGTCCCCCCTTGCAAGCAGGAGACCCAGAGCCGGAGTCCCTCCTTGCAAGCAGGAGACCCAGAGCCGGAGTCCCTCCTTGCAAGCAGGCGTCCCAGAGCCGGAGTCCCTCCTTGCAAGCAGGCGTCCCAGAGCCGGAGTCCCTCCTTGCAAGCAGGCGTCCCAGAGCCGGAGTCCCTCCTTGCAAGCAGGCGTCCCAGAGCCGGAGTCCCTCCTAGCAAGCAGGCGTCCCAGAGCCGGAGTCCCTCCTAGCACGCAGGCGTCCCAGAGCCCCCCCTTGCAAACAGGCGTCCCAGAGCCGGAGTCCCTCCTTGCAAGCAAGCGTCCCAGAGCCGGAGTCCCCCCTTGCAAGCAGGAGTCCCTCCTTGCAAGCAGGCGTCCCAGAGCCGGAGTCCCTCCTTGCAAGCAGGCGTCCCAGAGCCGGAGTCCCTCCTTGCAAGCAGGCGTCCCAGAGCCGGAGTCCCTCCTTGCAAGCAGGCGTCCCAGAGCCGGAGTCCCTCCTTGCAAGCAGGCGTCCCAGAGCCGGAGTCCCTCCTTGCAAGCAGGCGTCCCAGAGCCGGAGTCCCTCCTTGCAAGCAGGCGTCCCAGAGCCGGAGTCCCTCCTTGCAAGCAGGCGTCCCAGAGCCGGAGTCCCTCCTAGCAAGCAGGCGTCCCAGAGCCGGAGTCCCTCTTTGCAAGCAGGCGTCCCAGAGCCGGAATCCCCCCTTTCAAGCAGGAATCCCCCCTTGCAAGCAGGCGTCCCCCCTTGCAAGCAGGCGTCCCAGAGCCGGAGTCCCTCCTAGCAAGCAGGCGTCCCAGAGCCGGAGTCCCTCCTTGCAAGCAGGCGTCCCAGAGCCGGAGTCCCTCCTTGCAAGCAGGCGTCCCAGAGCCGGAGTCCCTCCTTGCAAGCAGGCGTCCCAGAGCCGGAGTCCCTCCTTGCAAGCAGGCGTCCCAGAGCCGGAGTCCCTCCTTGCAAGCAGGCGTCCCAGAGCCGGAGTCCCTCCTTGCAAGCAGGCGTCCCAGAGCCGGAGTCCCTCCTTGCAAGCAGGCGTCCCAGAGCCGGAGTCCCTCCTAGCAAGCAGGCGTCCCAGAGCCGGAGTCCCTCCTAGCAAGCAGGCGTCCCAGAGCCGGAGTCCCTCCTTGCAAGCAAGCGTCCCAGAGCCGGAGTCCCCCCTTGCAAGCAGGCGTCCCAGAGCCGGAGTCCCTCCTTGCAAGCAGGCGTCCCAGAGCCGGAGTCCCTCCTTGCAAGCAGGCGTCCCAGAGCCGGAGTCCCCCCTTGCTAACAGGCGTCCCAGAGCCGGAGTCCCTCCTTGCAAGCAAGCGTCCCAGAGCCGGAGTCCCTCCTTGCAAGCAGGAGTCCCTCCTTGCAAGCAGGCGTCCCAGAGCCGGAGTCCCTCCTAGCAAGCAGGCGTCCCAGAGCCGGAGTCCCTCCTAGCAAGCAGGCGTCCCAGAGCCGGAGTCCCTCCTAGCAAGCAGGCGTCCCAGAGCCGGAGTCCCTCCTAGCAAGCAGGCGTCCCAGAGCCGGAGTCCCTCCTTGCAAGCAGGCGTCCCAGAGCCGGAGTCCCTCCTTGCAAGCAGGCGTCCCAGAGCCGGAGTCCCTCCTAGCAAGCAATCATCCCCAAGCCGGAGTCCCCTCTTGCAAGCAGTCCTCCCAGAGCCGGAGTCCCGCCTAGCAAGCAGGCGTCCCAGAGCCGGAGTCCCTCCTTGCAAGCAGGCGTCCCAGAGCCGGAGTCCCTCCTAGCAAGCAGGCGTCCCAGAGCCGGAGTCCCTCCTAGCAAGCAGGCGTCCCAGAGCCAGAGTCCCCCCTTGCAAACAGGCGTCCCAGAGCCGGAGTCCCTCCTTGCAAGCAAGCGTCCCAGAGCCGGAGTCCCCCCTTGCAAGCAGGAGACCCAGAGCCGGAGTCCCTCCTTGCAAGCAGGCGTCCCAGAGCCGGAGTCCCTCCTTGCAAGCAGGCGTCCCAGAGCCGGAGTCCCCCCTTGCTAACAGGCGTCCCAGAGCCGGAGTCCCTCCTTGCAAGCAAGCGTCCCAGAGCCGGAGTCCCTCCTTGCAAGCAAGCGTCCCAGAGCCGGAGTCCCTCCTTGCAAGCAGGCGTCCCAGAGCCGGAGTCCCTCCTAGCAAGCAGGCGTCCCAGAGCCGGAGTCCCTCCTAGCAAGCAGGCGTCCCAGAGCCGGAGTCCCTCCTAGCAAGCAGGCGTCCCAGAGCCGGAGTCCCTCCTTGCAAGCAGGCGTCCCAGAGCCGGAGTCCCTCCTTGCAAGCAGGCGTCCCAGAGCCGGAGTCCCTCCTTGCAAGCAGGCGTCCCAGAGCCGGAGTCCCTCCTAGCAAGCAATCATCCCCAAGCCGGAGTCCCCTCTTGCAAGCAGGCGTCCCAGAGCCGGAGTCCCGCCTAGCAAGCAGGCGTCCCAGAGCCGGAGTCCCTCCTAGCAAGCAGGCGTCCCAGAGCCGGAGTCCCTCCTTGCAAGCAGGCGTCCCAGAGCCGGAGTCCCTCCTTGCAAGCAGGCGTCCCAGAGCCGGAGTCCCTCCTTGCAAGCAGGCGTCCCAGAGCCGGAGTCCCTCCTAGCAAGCAGGCGTCCCAGAGCCGGAGTCCCTCCTAGCAAGCAGGCGTCCCAGAGCCCCCCCTTGCAAACAGGCGTCCCAGAGCCGGAGTCCCTCCTTGCAAGCAAGCGTCCCAGAGCCGGAGTCCCTCCTTGCAAGCAGGCGTCCCAGAGCCGGAGTCCCTCCTTGCAAGCAGGCGTCCCAGAGCCGGAGTCCCTCCTTGCAAGCAGGCGTCCCAGAGCCGGAGTCCCTCCTTGCAAGCAGGCGTCCCAGAGCCGGAGTCCCTCCTTGCAAGCAGGCGTCCCAGAGCCGGAGTCCCTCCTTGCAAGCAGGCGTCCCAGAGCCGGAGTCCCTCCTTGCAAGCAGGCGTCCCAGAGCCGGAGTCCCTCCTTGCAAGCAGGCGTCCCAGAGCCGGAGTCCCTCCTTGCAAGCAGGCGTCCCAGAGCCGGAGTCCCTCCTTGCAAGCAGGCGTCCCAGAGCCGGAGTCCCTCCTTGCAAGCAGGCGTCCCAGAGCCGGAGTCCCTCCTTGCAAGCAGGCGTCCCAGAGCCGGAGTCCCTCCTTGCAAGCAGGCGTCCCAGAGCCGGAGTCCCTCCTTGCAAGCAGGCGTCCCAGAGCCGGAGTCCCTCCTTGCAAGCAGGCGTCCCAGAGCCGGAGTCCCTCCTTGCAAGCAGGCGTCCCAGAGCCGGAGTCCCTCCTTGCAAGCAGGCGTCCCAGAGCCGGAGTCCCTCCTTGCAAGCAGGCATCCCAGAGCCGGAGTCCCTCCTTGCAAGCAGGCGTCCCAGAGCCGGAGTCCCTCCTAGCAAGCAGGCGTCCCAGAGCCGGAGTCCCTCCTAGCAAGCAGGCGTCCCAGAGCTGGAGTCCCTTTTAGCAAGCAGGCATCCCAGAGCCGGAGTCCCTCTTTGCAAGCAGGCGTCCCAGAGCCGGAATCCCCCCTTTCAAGCAGGAATCCCCCCTTGCAAGCAGGCGTCCCCCCTTGCAAGCAGGCGTCCCAGAGCCGGAGTCCCTCCTAGCAAGCAGGCGTCCCAGAGCCGGAGTCCCTCCTTGCAAGCAGGCGTCCCAGAGCCGGAGTCCCTCCTTGCAAGCAGGCGTCCCAGAGCCGGAGTCCCTCCTTGCAAGCAGGCGTCCCAGAGCCGGAGTCCCTCCTTGCAAGCAGGCGTCCCAGAGCCGGAGTCCCTCCTTGCAAGCAGGCGTCCCAGAGCCGGAGTCCCTCCTTGCAAGCAGGCGTCCCAGAGCCGGAGTCCCTCCTAGCAAGCAGGCGTCCCAGAGCCGGAGTCCCTCCTAGCAAGCAGGCGTCCCAGAGCCAGAGTCCCCCCTTGCAAACAGGCGTCCCAGAGCCGGAGTCCCTCCTTGCAAGCAAGCGTCCCAGAGCCGGAGTCCCCCCTTGCAAGCAGGCGTCCCAGAGCCGGAGTCCCTCCTTGCAAGCAGGCGTCCCAGAGCCGGAGTCCCTCCTTGCAAGCAGGCGTCCCAGAGCCAGAGTCCCCCCTTGCTAACAGGCGTCCCAGAGCCGGAGTCCCTCCTTGCAAGCAAGCGTCCCAGAGCCGGAGTCCCTCCTTGCAAGCAGGCGTCCCAGAGCCGGAGTCCCTCCTTGCAAGCAGGCGTCCCAGAGCCGGAGTCCCTCCTTGCAAGCAGGCGTCCCAGAGCCGGAGTCCCTCCTAGCAAGCAGGCGTCCCAGAGCCGGAGTCCCTCCTAGCAAGCAGGCGTCCCAGAGCCGGAGTCCCTCCTAGCAAGCAGGCGTCCCAGAGCCGGAGTCCCTCCTTGCAAGCAGGCGTCCCAGAGCCGGAGTCCCTCCTTGCAAGCAGGCGTCCCAGAGCCGGAGTCCCTCCTTGCAAGCAGGCGTCCCAGAGCCGGAGTCCCTCCTAGCAAGCAATCATCCCCAAGCCGGAGTCCCCTCTTGCAAGCAGTCCTCCCAGAGCCGGAGTCCCGCCTAGCAAGCAGGCGTCCCAGAGCCGGAGTCCCTCCTTGCAAGCAGGCGTCCCAGAGCCGGAGTCCCTCCTAGCAAGCAGGCGTCCCAGAGCCGGAGTCCCTCCTAGCAAGCAGGCGTCCCAGAGCCAGAGTCCCCCCTTGCAAACAGGCGTCCCAGAGCCGGAGTCCCTCCTTGCAAGCAAGCGTCCCAGAGCCGGAGTCCCCCCTTGCAAGCAGGAGACCCAGAGCCGGAGTCCCTCCTTGCAAGCAGGAGACCCAGAGCCGGAGTCCCTCCTTGCAAGCAGGCGTCCCAGAGCCGGAGTCCCTCCTTGCAAGCAGGCGTCCCAGAGCCGGAGTCCCTCCTTGCAAGCAGGCGTCCCAGAGCCGGAGTCCCTCCTTGCAAGCAGGCGTCCCAGAGCCGGAGTCCCTCCTAGCAAGCAGGCGTCCCAGAGCCGGAGTCCCTCCTAGCAAGCAGGCGTCCCAGAGCCCCCCCTTGCAAACAGGCGTCCCAGAGCCGGAGTCCCTCCTTGCAAGCAAGCGTCCCAGAGCCGGAGTCCCCCCTTGCAAGCAGGAGTCCCTCCTTGCAAGCAGGCGTCCCAGAGCCGGAGTCCCTCCTTGCAAGCAGGCGTCCCAGAGCCGGAGTCCCTCCTTGCAAGCAGGCGTCCCAGAGCCGGAGTCCCTCCTTGCAAGCAGGCGTCCCAGAGCCGGAGTCCCTCCTTGCAAGCAGGCGTCCCAGAGCCGGAGTCCCTCCTTGCAAGCAGGCGTCCCAGAGCCGGAGTCCCTCCTTGCAAGCAGGCGTCCCAGAGCCGGAGTCCCTCCTTGCAAGCAGGCGTCCCAGAGCCGGAGTCCCTCCTTGCAAGCAGGCGTCCCAGAGCCGGAGTCCCTCCTTGCAAGCAGGCGTCCCAGAGCCGGAGTCCCTCCTTGCAAGCAGGCGTCCCAGAGCCGGAGTCCCTCCTTGCAAGCAGGCGTCCCAGAGCCGGAGTCCCTCCTTGCAAGCAGGCGTCCCAGAGCCGGAGTCCCTCCTAGCAAGCAGGCGTCCCAGAGCCGGAGTCCCTCTTTGCAAGCAGGCGTCCCAGAGCCGGAATCCCCCCTTTCAAGCAGGAATCCCCCCTTGCAAGCAGGCGTCCCCCCTTGCAAGCAGGCGTCCCAGAGCCGGAGTCCCTCCTAGCAAGCAGGCGTCCCAGAGCCGGAGTCCCTCCTTGCAAGCAGGCGTCCCAGAGCCGGAGTCCCTCCTTGCAAGCAGGCGTCCCAGAGCCGGAGTCCCTCCTTGCAAGCAGGCGTCCCAGAGCCGGAGTCCCTCCTTGCAAGCAGGCGTCCCAGAGCCGGAGTCCCTCCTTGCAAGCAGGCGTCCCAGAGCCGGAGTCCCTCCTTGCAAGCAGGCGTCCCAGAGCCGGAGTCCCTCCTAGCAAGCAGGCGTCCCAGAGCCGGAGTCCCTCCTAGCAAGCAGGCGTCCCAGAGCCGGAGTCCCTCCTTGCAAGCAAGCGTCCCAGAGCCGGAGTCCCCCCTTGCAAGCAGGCGTCCCAGAGCCGGAGTCCCTCCTTGCAAGCAGGCGTCCCAGAGCCGGAGTCCCTCCTTGCAAGCAGGCGTCCCAGAGCCGGAGTCCCCCCTTGCTAACAGGCGTCCCAGAGCCGGAGTCCCTCCTTGCAAGCAAGCGTCCCAGAGCCGGAGTCCCTCCTTGCAAGCAGGAGTCCCTCCTTGCAAGCAGGCGTCCCAGAGCCGGAGTCCCTCCTAGCAAGCAGGCGTCCCAGAGCCGGAGTCCCTCCTAGCAAGCAGGCGTCCCAGAGCCGGAGTCCCTCCTAGCAAGCAGGCGTCCCAGAGCCGGAGTCCCTCCTAGCAAGCAGGCGTCCCAGAGCCGGAGTCCCTCCTTGCAAGCAGGCGTCCCAGAGCCGGAGTCCCTCCTTGCAAGCAGGCGTCCCAGAGCCGGAGTCCCTCCTAGCAAGCAATCATCCCCAAGCCGGAGTCCCCTCTTGCAAGCAGTCCTCCCAGAGCCGGAGTCCCGCCTAGCAAGCAGGCGTCCCAGAGCCGGAGTCCCTCCTTGCAAGCAGGCGTCCCAGAGCCGGAGTCCCTCCTAGCAAGCAGGCGTCCCAGAGCCGGAGTCCCTCCTAGCAAGCAGGCGTCCCAGAGCCAGAGTCCCCCCTTGCAAACAGGCGTCCCAGAGCCGGAGTCCCTCCTTGCAAGCAAGCGTCCCAGAGCCGGAGTCCCCCCTTGCAAGCAGGAGACCCAGAGCCGGAGTCCCTCCTTGCAAGCAGGCGTCCCAGAGCCGGAGTCCCTCCTTGCAAGCAGGCGTCCCAGAGCCGGAGTCCCCCCTTGCTAACAGGCGTCCCAGAGCCGGAGTCCCTCCTTGCAAGCAAGCGTCCCAGAGCCGGAGTCCCTCCTTGCAAGCAAGCGTCCCAGAGCCGGAGTCCCTCCTTGCAAGCAGGCGTCCCAGAGCCGGAGTCCCTCCTAGCAAGCAGGCGTCCCAGAGCCGGAGTCCCTCCTAGCAAGCAGGCGTCCCAGAGCCGGAGTCCCTCCTAGCAAGCAGGCGTCCCAGAGCCGGAGTCCCTCCTTGCAAGCTGGCGTCCCAGAGCCGGAGTCCCTCCTTGCAAGCAGGCGTCCCAGAGCCGGAGTCCCTCCTTGCAAGCAGGCGTCCCAGAGCCGGAGTCCCTCCTAGCAAGCAATCATCCCCAAGCCGGAGTCCCCTCTTGCAAGCAGGCGTCCCAGAGCCGGAGTCCCGCCTAGCAAGCAGGCGTCCCAGAGCCGGAGTCCCTCCTAGCAAGCAGGCGTCCCAGAGCCAGAGTCCCTCCTAGCAAGCAGGCGTCCCAGAGCCAGAGTCCCCCCTAGCAAGCAGGCGTCCCAGAGCCGGAGTCCCTCCTTGCAAGCAAGCGTCCCAGAGCCGGAGTCCCCCCTTGCAAGCAGGCGTCCCAGAGCCGGAGTCCCCCCTTGCAAGCAGGCGTCCCAGAGCCGGAGTCCCTCCTTGCAAGCAGGCGTCCCAGAGCCGGAGTCCCTCCTTGCAAGCAGGCGTCCCAGAGCCGGAGTCCCTCCTTGCAAGCAGGCGTCCCAGAGCCGGAGTCCCTCCTAGCAAGCAGGCGTCCCAGAGCCAGAGTCCCCCCTTGCAAACAGGCGTCCCAGAGCCGGAGTCCCTCCTTGCAAGCAAGCGTCCCAGAGCCGGAGTCCCCCCTTGCAAGCAGGAGACCCAGAGCCGGAGTCCCTCCTTGCAAGCAGGCGTCCCAGAGCCGGAGTCCCCCCTTGCAAGCAGGAGTCCCTCCTAGCAAGCAGGCGTCCCAGAGCCAGAGTCCCCCCTTGCAAACAGGCGTCCCAGAGCCGGAGTCCCTCCTTGCAAGCAAGCGTCCCAGAGCCGGAGTCCCCCCTTGCAAGCAGGAGACCCAGAGCCGGAGTCCCTCCTTGCAAGCAGGCGTCCCAGAGCCGGAGTCCCTCCTTGCAAGCAGGCGTCCCAGAGCCGGAGTCCCTCCTTGCAAGCAGGCGTCCCAGAGCCAGAGTCCCCCCTTGCAAACAGGCGTCCCAGAGCCGGAGTCCCTCCTTGCAAGCAAGCGTCCCAGAGCCGGAGTCCCCCCTTGCAAGCAGGAGACCCAGAGCCGGAGTCCCTCCTTGCAAGCAGGCGTCCCAGAGCCGGAGTCCCCCCTTGCAAGCAGGAGTCCCTCCTAGCAAGCAGGCGTCCCAGAGCCAGAGTCCCCCCTTGCAAACAGGCGTCCCAGAGCCGGAGTCCCTCCTTGCAAGCAAGCGTCCCAGAGCCGGAGTCCCCCCTTGCAAGCAGGAGACCCAGAGCCGGAGTCCCTCCTTGCAAGCAGGCGTCCCAGAGCCGGAGTCCCTCCTTGCAAGCAGGCGTCCCAGAGCCGGAGTCCCCCCTTGCTAACAGGCGTCCCAGAGCCGGAGTCCCTCCTTGCAAGCAAGCGTCCCAGAGCCGGAGTCCCTCCTTGCAAGCAGGCGTCCCAGAGCCGGAGTCCCTCCTTGCAAGCAGGCGTCCCAGAGCCGGAGTCCCTCCTAGCAAGCAGGCGTCCCAGAGCCGGAGTCCCTCCTAGCAAGCAGGCGTCCCAGAGCCGGAGTCCCTCCTAGCAAGCAGGCGTCCCAGAGCCGGAGTCCCTCCTTGCAAGCAGGCGTCCCAGAGCCGGAGTCCCTCCTTGCAAGCAGGCGTCCCAGAGCCGGAGTCCCTCCTAGCAAGCAATCATCCCCAAGCCGGAGTCCCCTCTTGCAAGCAGTCCTCCCAGAGCCGGAGTCCCGCCTAGCAAGCAGGCGTCCCAGAGCCGGAGTCCCTCCTAGCAAGCAGGCGTCCCAGAGCCAGAGTCCCTCCTAGCAAGCAGGCGTCCCAGAGCCAGAGTCCCCCCTAGCAAGCAGGCGTCCCAGAGCCGGAGTCCCTCCTTGCAAGCAAGCGTCCCAGAGCCGGAGTCCCCCCTTGCAAGCAGGCGTCCCAGAGCCGGAGTCCCTCCTTGCAAGCAGGCGTCCCAGAGCCGGAGTCCCTCCTTGCAAGCAGGCGTCCCAGAGCCGGAGTCCCTCCTTGCAAGCAGGCGTCCCAGAGCCGGAGTCCCTCCTTGCAAGCAAGCGTCCCAGAGCCGGAGTCCCCCCTTGCAAGCAGGAGTCCCTCCTAGCAAGCAGGCGTCCCAGAGCCGGAGTCCCCCCTAGCAAGCAGGCGTCCCAGAGCCGGAGTCCCTCCTTGCAAGCAAGCGTCCCAGAGCCGGAGTCCCCCTTGCAAGCAGGAGTCCCTCCTTCCAAGCAGGCATCCCAGAGCCGGAGTCCCTCCTTGCAAGCAAGCGTCCCAGAGCCGGAGTCCCCCCTTGCAAGCAGGAGACCCAGAGCCGGAGTCCCCCCTTGCAAGCAGGCGTCCCAGAGCCGGAGTCCCTCCTTGCAAGCAGGCGTCCCAGAGCCGGAGTCCCCCCTTGCAAACAGGCGTCCCAGAGCCGGAGTCCCTCCTTGCAAGCAAGCGTCCCAGAGCCGGAGTCCCTCCTTGCAAGCAGGCGTCCCAGAGCCGGAGTCCCTCCTAGCAAGCAGGCGTCCCAGAGCCGGAGTCCCTCCTAGCAAGCAGGCGTCCCAGAGCCGGAGTCCCTCCTAGCAAGCAGGCGTCCCAGAGCCGGAGTCCCTCCTAGCAAGCAGGCGTCCCAGAGCCGGAGTCCCTCCTAGCAAGCAGGCGTCCCAGAGCCGGAGTCCCTCCTAGCAAGCAGGCGTCCCAGAGCCGGAGTCCCTCCTTGCAAGCAGGCGTCCCAGAGCCGGAGTCCCTCCTTGCAAGCAGGCGTCCCAGAGCCGGAGTCCCTCCTTGCAAGCAGGCGTCCCAGAGCCGGAGTCCCTCCTAGCAAGCAATCATCCCCAAGCCGGAGTCCCCTCTTGCAAGCAGTCCTCCCAGAGCCGGAGTCCCGCCTAGCAAGCAGGCGTCCCAGAGCCGGAGTCCCTCCTAGCAAGCAGGCGTCCCAGAGCCAGAGTCCCCCCTAGCAAGCAGGCGTCCCAGAGCCGGAGTCCCTCCTTGCAAGCAAGCGTCCCAGAGCCGGAGTCCCCCCTTGCAAGCAGGCGTCCCAGAGCCGGAGTCCCTCCTTGCAAGCAGGCGTCATAGAGCAGGAGTCCCTCCTTGCAAGCAGGCGTCCCAGAGCCGGAGCCCCTCCTTGCAAGCAGGCGTCCCAGAGCCGGAGTCCCTCCTTGCAAGCAGGCGTCCCAGAGCCGGAGTCCCTCCTTGCAAGCAGGCGTCCCAGAGCCGGAGTCCCTCCTTGCAAGCAGGCGTCCCAGAGCCGGAGTCCCTCCTTGCAAGCAGGCGTCCCAGAGCCGGAGTCCCTCCTTGCAAGCAGGCGTCCCAGAGCCGGAGTCCCTCCTTGCAAGCAGGCGTCCCAGAGCCGGAGTCCCTCCTTGCAAGCAGGCGTCCCAGAGCCGGAGTCCCTCCTTGCAAGCAAGCGTCCCAGAGCCGGAGTCCCCCCTTGCAAGCAGGAGTCCCTCCTAGCAAGCAGGCGTCCCAGAGCCAGAGTCCCCCCTAGCAAGCAGGCGTCCCAGAGCCGGAGTCCCTCCTTGCAAGCAAGCGTCCCAGAGCCGGAGTCCCCCCTTGCAAGCAGGCGTCCCAGAGCCGGAGTCCCTCCTTGCAAGCAGGCGTCATAGAGCAGGAGTCCCTCCTTGCAAGCAGGCGTCCCAGAGCCGGAGCCCCTCCTTGCAAGCAGGCGTCCCAGAGCCGGAGTCCCTCCTTGCAAGCAGGCGTCCCAGAGCCGGAGTCCCTCCTTGCAAGCAGGCGTCCCAGAGCCGGAGTCCCTCCTTGCAAGCAGGCGTCCCAGAGCCGGAGTCCCTCCTTGCAAGCAGGCGTCCCAGAGCCGGAGTCCCTCCTTGCAAGCAGGCGTCCCAGAGCCGGAGTCCCTCCTTGCAAGCAGGCGTCCCAGAGCCGGAGTCCCTCCTTGCAAGCAGGCGTCCCAGAGCCGGAGTCCCTCCTTGCAAGCAGGCGTCCCAGAGCCGGAGTCCCTCCTTGCAAGCAAGCGTCCCAGAGCCGGAGTCCCCCCTTGCAAGCAGGAGTCCCTCCTAGCAAGCAGGCGTCCCAGAGCCGGAGTCCCCCCTAGCAAGCAGGCATCCCAGAGCCGGAGTCCCTCCTTGCAAGCAAGCGTCCCAGAGCCGGAGTCCCCCTTGCAAGCAGGAGTCCCTCCTTCCAAGCAGGCATCCCAGAGCCGGAGTCCCTCCTTGCAAGCAGGCGTCATAGAGCCGGAGTCCCTCCTTGCAAGCAGGCGTCCCAGAGCCGGAGTCCCTCCTTGCAAGCAGGCGTCCCAGAGCCGGAGTCCCTCCTTGCAAGCAGGCGTCCCAGAGCCGGAGTCCCCCCTTGCAAGCAGGTGTCCCAGAGTCGGAGTCCCCCCTTGCAAGCAGGAGTCCCTCCTTGCAAGCAGGCGTCCAAGAGCCGGAGTCCCCCCTTGCAAGCAGGCGTCCCAGAGCCGGAGTCCCTCCTTGCAAGCAGGCGTCATAGAGCAGGAGTCCCTCCTTGCAAGCAGGCGTCCCAGAGCCGGAGCCCCTCCTTGCAAGCAGGCGTCCCAGAGCCGGAGTCCCTCCTTGCAAGCAGGCGTCCCAGAGCCGGAGTCCCTCCTTGCAAGCAGGCGTCCCAGAGCCGGAGTCCCTCCTTGCAAGCAGGCGTCCCAGAGCCGGAGTCCCTCCTTGCAAGCAAGCGTCCCAGAGCCGGAGTCCCCCCTTGCAAGCAGGAGTCCCTCCTAGCAAGCAGGCGTCCCAGAGCCGGAGTCCCCCCTAGCAAGCAGGCGTCCCAGAGCCGGAGTCCCTCCTTGCAAGCAAGCGTCCCAGAGCCGGAGTCCCCCTTGCAAGCAGGAGTCCCTCCTTCCAAGCAGGCATCCCAGAGCCGGAGTCCCTCCTTGCAAGCAGGCGTCATAGAGCCGGAGTCCCTCCTTGCAAGCAGGCGTCCCAGAGCCGGAGTCCCTCCTTGCAAGCAGGCGTCCCAGAGCCGGAGTCCCTCCTTGCAAGCAGGCGTCCCAGAGCCGGAGTCCCCCCTTGCAAGCAGGCGTCCCAGAGCCGGAGTCCCCCCTTGCAAGCAGGCGTCCCAGAGCCGGAGTCCCCCCTTGCAAGCAGGTGTCCCAGAGCCGGAGTCCCCCCTTGCAAACAGGCGTCCCAGAGCCGGAGTCCCCCCTTGCAAGCAGGAGTCCCTCCTTGCAAGCAGGCGTCCAAGAGCCGGAGTCCCTCCTTGCAAGCAGGCGTCCCAGAGCCGGAGTCCCTCCTTGCAAGCAGGCGTCCCAGAGCCGGAGTCCCTCCTTGCAAGCAGGCGTCCCAGAGCCGGAGTCCCTCCTAGCAAGCAGGCGTCCCAGAGCCGGAGTCCCTCCTAGCAAGCAGGCGTCCTAGAGCCCCCCCTTGCAAACAGGCGTCCCAGAGCCGGAGTCCCTCCTTGCAAGCAAGCGTCCCAGAGCCGGAGTCCCCGCTTGCAAGCAGGAGTCCCTCCTTGCAAGCAGGCGTCCCTCCTTGCAAGCAGGCGTCCCAGAGCCGGAGTCCCTCCTTGCAAGCAGGCGTCCCAGAGCCGGAGTCCCTCCTTGCAAGCAGGCGTCCCAGAGCCGGAGTCCCCCCTTGCAAACAGGCGTCCCAGAGCCGGAGTCCCCCCTTGCAAGCAGGAGTCCCTCCTTGCAAGCAGGCGTCCCAGAGCCGGAGTCCCTCCTTGCAAGCAGGCGTCCCAGAGCCGGAGTCCCTCCTTGCAAGCAGGCGTCCCAGAGCCGGAGTCCCTCCTTGCAAGCAGGCGTCCCAGAGCCGGAGTCCCTCCTAGCAAGCAGGCGTCCCAGAGCCGGAGTCCCTCCTTGCAAGCAGGCGTCCCAGAGCCGGAGTCCCTCCTAGCAAGCTGGCGTCCCAGAGCCGGAGTCCCTCCTAGCAAGCAGGCGTCCCAGAGCCGCAGTCCCTCCTAGCAAGCAGGCGTCCCAGAGCCGGAGTCCCTCCTTGCAAGCAAGCGTCCCAGAGCCGGAGTCCCTCCTTGCAAGCAGGAGTCCCTCCTTGCAAGCAGGCGTCCCAGAGCCGGAGTCCCTCCTTGCAAGCAGGCGTCCCAGAGCCGGAGTCCCTCCTTGCAAGCAGGCGTCCCAGAGCCGGAGTCCCTCCTTGCAAGCAGGCGTCCCAGAGCCGGAGTCCCTCCTTGCAAGCAGGCGTCCCAGAGCCGGAGTCCCTCCTTGCAAGCAGGCGTCCCAGAGCCGGAGTCCCTCCTTGCAAGCAGGCGTCCCAGAGCCGGAGTCCCTCCTTGCAAGCAGGCGTCCCAGAGCCGGAGTCCCTCCTTGCAAGCAGGCGTCCCAGAGCCGGAGTCCCTCCTTGCAAGCAGGCGTCCCAGAGCCGGAGTCCCTCCTTGCAAGCAGGCGTCCCAGAGCCGGAGTCCCTCCTTGCAAGCAGGCGTCCCAGAGCCGGAGTCCCTCCTTGCAAGCAGGCGTCCCAGAGCCGGAGTCCCCCCTTGCAAACAGGCGTCCCAGAGCCGGAGTCCCCCCTTGCAAGCAGGAGTCCCTCCTTGCAAGCAGGCGTCCCAGAGCCGGAGTCCCTCCTTGCAAGCAGGCGTCCCAGAGCCGGAGTCCCTCCTAGCAAGCAGGCGTCCCAGAGCCGGAGTCCCTCCTAGCAAGCAGGCGTCCTAGAGCCCCCCCTTGCAAACAGGCGTCCCAGAGCCGGAGTCCCTCCTTGCAAGCAAGCGTCCCAGAGCCGGAGTCCCCGCTTGCAAGCAGGAGTCCCTCCTTGCAAGCAGGCGTCCCTCCTTGCAAGCAGGCGTCCCTCCTTGCAAGCAGGCGTCCCAGAGCCGGAGTCCCTCCTTGCAAGCAGGCGTCCCAGAGCCGGAGTCCCTCCTTGCAAGCAGGCGTCCCAGAGCCGGAGTCCCCCCTTGCAAACAGGCGTCCCAGAGCCGGAGTCCCCCCTTGCAAGCAGGAGTCCCTCCTTGCAAGCAGGCGTCCCAGAGCCGGAGTCCCTCCTTGCAAGCAGGCGTCCCAGAGCCGGAGTCCCTCCTTGCAAGCAGGCGTCCCAGAGCCGGAGTCCCTCCTTGCAAGCAGGCGTCCCAGAGCCGGAGTCCCTCCTTGCAAGCAGGCGTCCCAGAGCCGGAGTCCCTCCTTGCAAGCAGGCGTCCCAGAGCCGGAGTCCCTCCTTGCAAGCAGGCGTCCCAGAGCCGGAGTCCCTCCTTGCAAGCAGGCGTCCCAGAGCCGGAGTCCCTCCTTGCAAGCAGGCGTCCCAGAGCCGGAGTCCCTCCTTGCAAGCAGGCGTCCCAGAGCCGGAGTCCCTCCTTGCAAGCAGGCGTCCCAGAGCCGGAGTCCCTCCTTGCAAGCAGGCGTCCCAGAGCCGGAGTCCCTCCTTGCAAGCAGGCGTCCCAGAGCCGGAGTCCCTCCTTGCAAGCAGGCGTCCCAGAGCCGGAGTCCCTCCTAGCAAGCAGGCGTCCCAGAGCCGGAGTCCCTCCTAGCAAGCAGGCGTCCCAGAGCCGGAGTCCCTCCTAGCAAGCAGGCGTCCCAGAGCCGGAGTCCCTCCTAGCAAGCAGGCGTCCCAGAGCCAGAGTCCCCCCTTGCAAACAGGCGTCCCAGAGCCGGAGTCCCTCCTTGCAAGCAAGCGTCCCAGAGCCGGAGTCCCCCCTTGCAAGCAGGAGACCCAGAGCCGGAGTCCCTCCTTGCAAGCAGGCGTCCCAGAGCCGGAGTCCCCCCTTGCAAACAGGCGTCCTAGAGCCGGAGTCCCTCCTTGCAAGCAAGCGTCCCAGAGCCGGAGTCCCTCCTTGCAAGCAGGCGTCCCAGAGCCGGAGTCCCTCCTTGCAAGCAGGCGTCCCAGAGCCGGAGTCCCTCCTTGCAAGCAGGCGTCCCAGAGCCGGAGTCCCTCCTTGCAAGCAGGCGTCCCAGAGCCGGAGTCCCTCCTAGCAAGCAGGCGTCCCAGAGCCGGAGTCCCTCCTAGCAAGCAGGCGTCCCAGAGCCGGAGTCCCTCCTAGCAAGCAGGCGTCCCAGAGCCGGAGTCCCTCCTAGCAAGCAGGCGTCCCAGAGCCGGAGTCCCTCCTAGCAAGCAGGCGTCCCAGAGCCGGAGTCCCTCCTTGCAAGCAGGCGTCCCAGAGCCGGAGTCCCTCCTTGCAAGCAGGCGTCCCAGAGCCGGAGTCCCTCCTTGCAAGCAGGCGTCCCAGAGCCGGAGTCCCTCCTAGCAAGCAATCATCCCCAAGCCGGAGTCCCCTCTTGCAAGCAGTCCTCCCAGAGCCGGAGTCCCGCCTAGCAAGCAGGCGTCCCAGAGCCGGAGTCCCTCCTAGCAAGCAGGCGTCCCAGAGCCAGAGTCCCCCCTAGCAAGCAGGCGTCCCAGAGCCGGAGTCCCTCCTTGCAAGCAAGCGTCCCAGAGCCGGAGTCCCCCCTTGCAAGCAGGCGTCCCAGAGCCGGAGTCCCTCCTTGCAAGCAGGCGTCATAGAGCCGGAGTCCCTCCTTGCAAGCAGGCGTCATAGAGCCGGAGTCCCTCCTTGCAAGCAGGCGTCCCAGAGCCGGAGTCCCTCCTTGCAAGCAAGCGTCCCAGAGCCGGAGTCCCCCCTTGCAAGCAGGAGTCCCTCCTAGCAAGCAGGCGTCCCAGAGCCAGAGTCCCCCCTAGCAAGCAGGCGTCCCAGAGCCGGAGTCCCTCCTTGCAAGCAAGCGTCCCAGAGCCGGAGTCCCCCCTTGCAAGCAGGCGTCCCAGAGCCGGAGTCCCTCCTTGCAAGCAGGCGTCATAGAGCCGGAGTCCCTCCTTGCAAGCAGGCGTCATAGAGCCGGAGTCCCTCCTTGCAAGCAGGCGTCCCAGAGCCGGAGTCCCTCCTTGCAAGCAAGCGTCCCAGAGCCGGAGTCCCCCCTTGCAAGCAGGAGTCCCTCCTAGCAAGCAGGCGTCCCAGAGCCGGAGTCCCCCCTAGCAAGCAGGCGTCCCAGAGCCGGAGTCCCTCCTTGCAAGCAAGCGTCCCAGAGCCGGAGTCCCCCTTGCAAGCAGGAGTCCCTCCTTCCAAGCAGGCATCCCAGAGCCGGAGTCCCTCCTTGCAAGCAGGCGTCATAGAGCCGGAGTCCCTCCTTGCAAGCAGGCGTCCCAGAGCCGGAGTCCCTCCTTGCAAGCAGGCGTCCCAGAGCCGGAGTCCCTCCTTGCAAGCAGGCGTCCCAGAGCCGGAGTCCCTCCTTGCAAGCAGGCGTCCCAGAGCCGGAGTCCCTCCTTGCAAGCAGGCGTCCCAGAGCCGGAGTCCCTCCTTGCAAGCAGGCGTCCCAGAGCCGGAGTCCCTCCTTGCAAGCAGGCGTCCCAGAGCCGGAGTCCCTCCTTGCAAGCAGGCGTCCCAGAGCCGGAGTCCCCCCTTGCAAGCAGGAGTCCCTCCTTCCAAGCAGGCATCCCAGAGCCGGAGTCCCTCCTTGCAAGCAGGCGTCCTAGAGCCGGAGTCCCCCCTAGCAAGCAGGCGTCCCAGAGCCGGAGTCCCCCCTTGCAAACAGGCGTCCCAGAGCCGGAGTCCCCCCTTGCAAGCAGGAGTCCCTCCTTCCAAGCAGGCGTCCCAGAGCCGGAGTCCCTCCTAGCAAGCAGGCGTCCCAGAGCCGGAGTCCCTCCTAGCAAGCAGGCGTCCCAGAGCCGGAGTCCCTCCTGTTGTGGAATTCCTAGTCTGTTTGCAGAGCACACAGCCTATAATTCCTGTGCTATCTAAGCACACATCAGATTTCATCCTTTTGCAATAATGCTATCTTTAGCCTAAGTTAAATTTGCTAAGATCCACTCACCGTTCATTCCCATTCATCCCAAGAAGGCAGCACCACAAAAGCTATGTTCTCATTTCAGCATACCAGCCTAGACTGCCCAGCCGACGCCTAATCATAGGCTTTTAATAAACTCAAAAGATCTGAAGACAGGAGGTGACTGGTTGCAGCAACCAGTCGACTTCCCCCATGGGCGGGGACATCACAGGATGTTCCTTCCTCAGGAGAATGACCATACAAGGACATCCTTCCAAACAGATACAATGTTCATTCAAATTGACTAACAGTGACATACACTGTTACCAAATGACGGAAACTATATAACAATTATGCCTCAAATGGACCACAATTATTTTATAGTTATGCTACCGTTCCTGTGGACACAGATATGTGCGCTCAGAGTCATTTAACGCCCCCCGCCAGTTCCCCCAACGGGGCGCAAAACAACATCTCTAAATGCAGCAAACATCGCTGTTTCCACAGGAAGATTTTCCCGCCACCGATCTTCCACCAACGTCTGTATGTGCAAATACGCTCAGATGAGCGCATTACAGCAAAACTGACACTGGGGGGACATCTGACAACATACATTAATACATTTCCATAAAAATCTCCACAACAGTCCTCCCTTTTTTGTCATATGCACCCCATGTGTCCATCGATGAGAGTTGATCTGCTTCTTACACCTGGAAATGAATCAGTCCTTAGTCCATAAAAAGGAAAACACGGCTTGACATGTAGACTCTACTCTTCAGGGGCATGACTTATAAAGGAGGACACGACATGGTGAGCTGTAGTAATCGCTGATCCGTCTGTGATCCTCTGTGTCTTGTATGTGGGTCCAGTTTCGGGACGTCTCATCAAGGAAACTCTGGTCACGCGTCAAATCAGGCAACAGGAGCCTCTCGTCACGACATAGAAAGAATAGAAATAAAAACGACATGAGTATATATATTCCCACTTCCTTTAACCACGATCCGCTGTAAAATAAAAATTAGATCCCCAAAGATTCCCAGACCCTTAAAAAGGACTCCCAACCTTCACTTAGCTACAGCTCTGGCTTCAACAATTACATGAAGAACCCTATCCTTAACGGATGAGAATTGTTCAATCGTATCCCAAGCCCGAGCCCCCCCCACCTTGTACATGCAGGACCCCATGCCCAGACCTGGTCGGGATTGGTGAACAAATCCCTTCTAGCTGTCCCTGCCATTCTTAATTTCCTGCGCCATCAGATCCTCGCGATCGGCCGCGACCTAAAACGTTGGGACAGCTTCACCATCGCGCATGAACCTCTTGCTTTGGGGGAATTACCTTTATAAGCTGCAGATCCACATAAACACCAAACTAAAGTTCAAACACACTTGTGGGCTGCCTAGATACCCAAACCGACAAGAGACAGAGTGTGACAGTGGGGTCACTTTGGACACAGGGTGAATAAAAGAAACCCCCGATATGGTCTGTGATAGCCATATTCAAGGCTGTATATACATTGTATATAGATTGGATGTATACTGTATGTGGGGGTTAAGTAATCATTGCTGTGAGGAATTAAGTTGTTTTGCATTCTATTGTTCATTATGACTGGGGAAGGTCTGGTATGGATAGAGATTAAGTCCTTGTGTGTATTGTAAAGTGCCAGACAGACTGGCTGCCAACCCTTTGTGAGAAGATGTGTATTGGGTGGGATCTTTTGAAGCCTAGCAGACGTCAGGATGAGGTGTTGAGTCTTAGGAGGTGTGGGTGGAGCTGGGCCCTTGTTCATGTCAAATCCTGTGTATTGAATTGTGTATAAAGTTACAATGTTTCTCAATAATAAATTGATTCCTACTACAGAAGAAGACAGAGTGCGTCTCGTTTTCTTCCAGAGGGATCGGCCCCTATGGGAAAGAGTCGTTTAGCTGTGGATATTGGTAGCGAGTGGATGTGTGTCTAGGAGAGGGAACATCGTAAATAGCGTTATACCCCTTTATATTGGGGGTGCCGTTACACAGAGCTATTAAAACTAAAACCAATTTTACCCTCTAAAAATACATCGTTAGGTTCCATTGACAAGTGTCTGTTTGGAGTCTTCACTAGTTTGTCAAAACTCCTCATACCCATAATAACATCATAAATGGCATGTACCGCTGTCATCGCTGGGGACTAAAACTCGGTGAAGACTCAGAACAGACCATCGGTCCTGTTCGCTTTCTGAGCTAGTCAGGACATACACTTTAAATAATAACTTGGGATGCTTTTCACCGTTACCCTCGCTAAAATTTACTAAACAACAAAAATATAAATAAACAAAGATACTCCTCATTCTTTGGTGTGGTTGAGCCGCTTCTTGCAGTGGCTGGCGTGGTCTCATCCCTCAAGCTTCTTTACAACGACCCATTCACCTGGTTGGAAAGAATGTAAACTGATTATTAAGTCAGGGTCCGGGAGGGAATCGTGAACCCTGTGGTGGACATTTTGAAGTTCATGTCACAACGATCGCACCCACCCCATCAGCCGAGAATATAAGTGACAGCTAATGAGGAGAGTACGACCCTAATTTTGATTGACCTCCAAACAACCCTCATATGACAATAACCCAGACATCGGGACTGTGGTCACTGCATAACCTGTGCGTGGCTTACAATACCTGGAGCCATTGATAAAAGGTTCTTAGCCTCTGGGATGGGAACCTACTTCACCAGACTGCTGCTTGCCGATTCAAATTCTATCAAAGAAAGACAGTCTTGGCACAAACTTGGTTAGAATTACAGAGGTTATTATTAGTTTGAAAAAAAAACTGTCACTCTTACATTTATCACTTCTCCCCCCTTTTCTTCCTCATTACAGACTGAAGGAAGAAATGCGTGGTGCAGGAAAAAAGAAACAATGAGATGGCCTATGATACTTTTACCTCCCTTAGACTCATGTATTTATCCATATGTACCGCTGTCTACATACACCTGTTCTCTGTGTACAAACTCCTTGGACCTGAAAAATACTTATAAGCAAAATCATTACTCTATTCTTCATATTTAACCTGCAAAGAATGGAAAACAATAATGACATTCCTGTACATTGGTAAATTGTCAATGACATTCTTTCAAAACTGATTCAAACAAAACCCTCTGTAACCCTTACTTTTCCCGTTCCTACAAAAATACAACAGCCGCGACACATCGAAGGATCGCCGCGGTAAGTTCGAACATATTCACTTTACTACATACAAACATTCAGATACAAACGTGGGGGAAATACTTCCCAGTTTCCAAAACCACAAATGAAAAAAACAAAAACAGCCAGAATTCTACCTTCACTCTTTCAGCAATAGGAAAAAATACAATGGGAATATGAGAGCAGCTACATCCATTCCAGAGGGATACCCAAAATAGTATCCCTGGACCACCTATGTTAATCTTTTTGGGGTTCAAAGGCCTTTGCCCCAAAACTAGGCTTCGTGCACTGTGTGACCGTCTGACTATGGGAAGCCTCCATTCCTTCCCTTTTCACAGACCTCCTTGTGTCCATGGCGATTCGAATTGGCTTATCGTCTTAAACCTGCGTCCAGGTTAAACCGTTGCACCCATTTCGGAGATCACCGCCCGGTGTCTTCTTATACGGTGAATTGCAGAACTACAACCACTATATGGTCAAGTCCTCCAACTAGAAACCCTAACCGAGGCGTCAACTCTAAAGCTTGTTGTCCCAACACTTTTGGAACTACAGCAACAACCACAGATCAACCCCCGAATTAGGCCTCTACCCCTCACAGTGTATGCATACACAAGCATTTTCCGCTATACACCCATACACTGTGTTGTCAGACTAAACCACACAGAACACTTACGCCAGTTTACCGCCTGCAGAACAATGTGGCTTCGCTCTGTATCTAGATGATAAAATAATGGTGATGCGACTGTTTGCTCTCTACTCAAAACTGTATTACAGTACAAAACTTCACAAAACTGGAACGAAATATAAAACACTTTTAAACGCCAAAATGCTTTCCATTTTCCTTCCAGACACAAATCTCATTCAGACAACCCCAAGCTCCTCCCACCAACTTTCTGCTGGTATATAAATGCTGAAAAGAAACTTCCGGTTACATGCTTACGTACCCAAACTGGTTTATTTACATATCAATTGTTCAGGAAGAGGGAGGGGGAGGGGAGGCCTTAGCCTTGTCTATCAAGACTATAAAAAAAATCCATGGCTACACATTATATATTTCAACCATTAAAACCTTGTCAAGAAATGATGGAGTAAACCCCCCTTTGCAAATGGGAGGGAATCCCCCCTGACCCACATTTCCTGGAAGTCAGACCATAAGTTGGGACCCAAAATACAAACTCCTGCCAAAAGATGGCTATACAGTACAAGTTCCAAAAAATGAATTGCCCTCTGGGAAACTCCCAAATATTTAAACATAAAAACACATCATTGTACAAAAACTCTGTTAGTCTTACAATCTATCAAAATTCAGTGTAAAGTGAAGTTTTTTCTTAAAACCAAAATCCAAAACCCCAAACCCCTCTCATATACTGCTAAGTCAGCCGTTCCTGCAATACCCACACTCACCCAAATGAAAACAGAGAAATCCCCAACCTAACATCATGTGCATGGAGTTTGCATGTCCTCCCTGTGTCTGCGTTGGCCTCCTCCCACACCCAACTGCTGGTAGGTCAGCCAGATCCCATCCATAAATAGGCCCCAGCATGTGCGTGTGTCCGCAAGCACGTTGTGGCCCCTCGGGGTAAAACCGCGCTATTTTAAGATACCTCTCATCTTAAAGACTGCAGACTGCATTTTTCTTAACCTTTCTTGCACTAAAGGTGCCAATAATGGCCAACAATAAATTCATATTAATTTAAATTGATGATATTAATTAAAAAGTTGAATATAATACAAATATATAAAAAATATATAAATATTTTTTTTTAAAACTGTCATTTTCGGTATCGGTTTCCGGCCCAGTGCATCCTTCATTTTCGGTTTTGGCACCAAAATTTCATTCAGTGCACCTTCTAATTAAAATCACTGCTCCTGTAAAAACAATCTTTATAAAAAAAAAAAATTTTTGCATTGATACATGTCCCCCAGGGCAGTACCCAGGTCCACATACTCTTTTTATGGCCAATAACTTCATATTAGCCTTCAAAATGGGCACCTTTGATTTTTCATGCAATGCTGCAGACCTGATGTACAGTATCTCACAAAAGTGAGTACACGCCTCACATTTTTGTAAATATTTTATTATATCTTTTCATGTGACAACACTGAAGAAATGACACTTTGCTACAATGTAAAGTAGTGAGTGTACAGCTTGTATAACAGTGTAAATTTGCCGTCCCCTCAAAATAACTCAACACACAGCCATTAATATTTAAACCGCTGGCAACAAAAGTGAGTACGCCCCTAAGTGAAAATGTTCAACATGAGCCCAATGAGCCATTCTCCCCTCCTCTGTGTCATGTGACTCATTTGTGTTGCAAGGTCTCAGCCTCAGTGGGGAGCAGGAGTGTTAAATTTGGTATTATCACTCTCACTCTCTCATACTGGTCACTGGAAGTTAAACATGGCACCTCATGGCAAAGAACTCTCTGAGGATCTGAAAAAAGTATTGTTGCTCTACATAAAGATGGCCTAAGCTATAAGAAGATTGCCAAGACCCTGAAACTGACCTGCAGCACGATGGCCAAGACCATACAGCGGTTTAAACAGGACAGGTTCCACTCAGAACAGGCCTCGCCATGGTCGACCAAAGAAGTTGAGTGCACGTGCTCAGCGTCATATCCAGAGGTTGTCTTTGGGAAATAGACGTATGAGTGCTGCCAGCATTGCTGCAGAGGTTGAAGGGTGGGGGGGGGGGGGGGTCAGCCTGTCAGTGCTCAGACCATATGTCGAACATTGCATCAAATTGGTCTGCATGGCTGTCGTCCCAGAAGAAAGCCTCTTCTAAAGATGATGCACAAGAAAGCCTGTAAACTAAGGTGACCAGATTTTTAAAAAGATATCCGGGGACATATTTTTTTTTTAC